>VWZW01006255.1:1408987-1433759 GCA_013397115.1 Edolisoma coerulescens
ACCATCCTCCTCCTCATCCTCCTCCTCAGCATCACCCCGCGGCCCTTAAGATCAGCCCTGCCCCTCATCCCCACCACCAGCTCCACCACCACCACCACCATCATCATCATCATCATCATATGGCAGGCCAAGCCGAGGTGGTCTCTAGTCAAACGGCAGCGTTTGGCCCGGCGCAGTCACCAGCAGCCCCTTACCCCGTCTCTCACCCAGCCCAGGCTCTGGCAGCAGGTAGGGACTTCTTCATACGCAGAGACCTGCCGGCCCCACTCATGCCAGGGCTGACCGAGCAGCACCCCGCTGCAAGTTCTCACCACGGACTGTTTGTCTCAACAACAGGTAGCTACCCCGGACACCATGGTCACCACCACCACTCAGAAGCTGGGAATCCCTCTCTGTTCACTGGACTCCATGAGCAGCCTCCCCATGCAGCTCCAGGTGGCCATCTAAACGGACAGCTCAGACTGGGGTTACCTGGAGAAATGTACGCCAGGTCTGAACATTTCACTCAAGTACCAGCCTCCAGGACAGATCATTTTGCTGCTTCTTCGCTTCATAACTACGGTGGTATGAATCTGAACGTGAACCTGGCTCCACACCACGGCCCGGGTGCCTTCTTTCGTTACATGAGGCAGCCCATCAAACAGGAACTCATCTGTAAGTGGATTGAGTTGGACCAGACTCCCAAAAAATTATGCTCGAAAACTTTCAGCACGATGCACGAGCTGGTGACTCATGTCACGGTGGAGCACGTTGGAGGACCCGAGCAGTCCAATCACATATGTTTCTGGGAAGAGTGTCCAAGAGAAGGGAAGCCTTTCAAGGCCAAATATAAACTTGTAAATCACATCAGAGTCCACACAGGTGAAAAACCTTTCCCCTGCCCTTTCCCAGGCTGTGGCAAAGTATTTGCCAGATCAGAGAATCTCAAAATACACAAAAGAACTCATACAGGTCAGTATGTAAAGCTCTCTTTACTCTCTTTTTCTCTGTTTTTTAGTGTTCTTTTTTGCCTTTTTTTTTTTTTTTTTTTTTTTAATGTATCCTTTGAGTTGTTATTGAATGCACGCCAAGTACTTCTGGAAAATAAATTCTCAGATTTGTTTGCTTCTTTACCGTTTGGAGAAGGGGGAGGAAAGGGTGGGGGGAAGGGGAGAGAGAGAGCAAATCTCAGAATTCTCGTCCATATTTTTTTCTGGTTGTGTTGAGAGTCTGCTGTAATGTTTATGTGGGTAGATCTGTGTAAATATCGAGTGATATAGCTACTATTTCTGCTAATTCACACAGGCGAGGATTTTTTTTTTTCGATTTAAAGTAGTCGGGGGAAAAAATGAAATCATTGTGCAAGCTCACAAATTAAAAGTGAACAATGGAAGTTACAACTTGTCTAGTCAGTTTTGACTGATGTCGATGAGATGCTGCTGCTCGAACATTGTGAGAATAACACAGCTGCGACCTTTTCGTTCAACAGTTCAGTTTTGGGCAGAGGGAGTTTCAAATGTTTGATCTGAGTAACACTGACATTTTTAATGAGCATTGCCTTCCAACGACTTTCTGCATTCGCAAATATGGGGAGCTGCAAGTTCTGATTCTCGTGAGGGGGGGAAAAAAAGAAAAAGAAAAGAAAGAAAAGAAACCCTTGTATTGTTTCGGCCTGTACATTCTGAAATGTCATTTGCAGATCTGTTAGGCGAAATTGGGACATGTGTCAGAAACATCTGTTAGCTCTAGTTAACAGAAAATAAAGTAACACGATGGACGATCTTGCAAAACTACGTTTGAACTCTTCCGGCCAGGAAAGCATTTATAATTAATGAAATTGCTCGCAGAAAGTTTTCACACTTCCAGGAGCAGCTTGTGAAGTTGTATTAATTAGTTTAGCAGCCGGTGTTTGTAGTCTATAGCGCTGGCTTTTTTTCTTTTTTTTTTTTTTTTCTTTTTCTTCTCTAAAGAAGAAGATAAGAAATAAGCCCTTTTTGGAAAATTTAATCTGTTCCAGTATAGGGTTTTCCACCTCCCATCCCCTTCTGTACAGCCTTATGCACTGCGAGGGAAACTACATAATCCTATTGTAAGATCTGCTTACAGCCAAACGATTTTTTTCGCCTTCCAGTTCATAAAACTCCCCTTCCCCCATGCTCGGTGCAGGGCTTGACCTTCCAGGAGTTGCATTTTTTATGATAGAGCGCGACGTGATATAATATGCAGAACATACACTAATTTCGTATCGCTATCGTCTAAACATAGCACTTAGATTTTACAGCGACCGTCACTCGTCACCTCATTATTTTTCCATCGCTCTATGAGGAGTAAGTCTGTGTGCGGGGAGGGGGAGTGGGGGGGGAGGAGGTGGACGACAGCATAGTTGTGTTCCTCGGCTGCCTTCTTGGCCCCCTTTTTCCTCGAAAAAGGGGTATCCCCGGGTCACGTAACTTGTATCCTAGCCAGTTCCTTGTTGGATCAGCCCAGGTACAGCCATTAACCGGGAGAGCTCATCTCTTAATGACAGTGTTTTTCTTAAGTAAACAAACTTTTACTGCTCTTTAACGGCCTCACTGTTTGAAGTCTCTGAAGCAGAAAATGGTTAAATTCTTGGGAAAACTGACCTACATCGGAGATGCAGGTTCAGGGCAAACCCGAGAGCGGAGATTTGCGTTTATTAAACACCATTCGGCGCGTCTGTACTTTTGGCTTTAACTTTCTCGGTGATTAATTGCTGTATTGTGCAAACTCCTGCAGGGCCTTTATGGTTCCACCGTTTCTATTAAACACCCAGAAGTTGTCAAAAACGCAATGTTTCTGAAATCCTAATAGAACTCACTACGAATTATTCATGAAGACAGTTCTAGATTCAACAGGAAAATTATTGCCTCCTTAAATATTAATGACTTCTGATTTCTCCGAGGCTGGGGAGCAGGCAGAGGGATATCTGGCGATTATACGAGTTTTCCAGGTTGGAGGATAAGGCCGTTAAGGCAGCGGCAACGGGACGAGCAGGACGGGCTGGGATCACTTCGCCGCCTTCCCTGAGGGCCAGGAACAATAGTGCGAGGCGTGGGACGGAGCCCCGCTCCCACCCTGCGGCCCCCGCCGCCCCCGCGCCTCGCCCGCAGCCCGGGAGCCGCCAGCTCCGGCGTCCCCCCACCACCACTCACCCGGAGAAGTTGGCAAATACCTTAATCCACTCCCGGAGACGGGGGATTATGCCACAAATTCCAAGCTGAATTTCACTGAACACTTTTCCCCAGCTACAAGCGTGGGGGTAAAATGGCGGTTGAGTCTCCATCGCCCGCGGAACTTTGCGCGTGGCTGCGGCTCCGTGCCCGGGCTGCGGCAGCCGGGACCTGTGCAGTGTCCTCTCCCTGCCGGGCAGGGATTTCCGCGTAAGAAAACCTGCTCTCGCGAAAGGAATACTTGCAAATGGCTCGGATGGCTCCTCTTTATTGAGGCGTTCAGGGAATGCAACCCAGGCAGCTGAGAAAATGCTGCCCTCTTCCCACTTGAAACCCGGCTGCACGGACGGACCTTTCAGTGGCTCTTTCAGGGGGTTAAGCGAAGTTGAACATTTTTCAACTCGGCAAAGCGCAGTGCGGCGCAGCCCGCTTTTACCTGAATGGAGCTCACTTTGCACAAGCAGAGTGCTTATGAGGATGGCTTTCCCTGGGGTCTCCTAACTTACTGCTTGCTTGTACTACACTAATATCCTTGATTTGTTGTCTCAACTTAGATGCTGAAGGTCAAATTATTTCGTTACGTGGAACTCTAATTAGATTATAGGCGGGCGTGTGTCTATGCATATGCACCGCTGTATGTCGACAGTATTTGGTTACAGAATGCGCATCGTTTTGTAAGAGACCTTATTTTTAACCTCTTCCCTCCCTTCCTTCCAACGCCAGGTATTTACCCATCTTCTGTGCAAATGTTAGAGGTGCAGGATGTCAGTGCTCCTCATTGACTATTACGGTGAGGAAAGGACATGCTTTAAACGCCGAGCCATGAGCCTTTCGCACCCACCTTGCATAAAGTGCATTCATGTGAAATATTTGGAATGCCTTCCTTTATTTGCCTCTACTCGCAGCTGAGACCGATGTAGGCTGAGTCTCTCCTAAATTTAATCATGACGAATTGAGAGGGAAAAAAATAAAAATGACAACCACAAACGCACAACCCAAGAAACTAAAAAAAACCAAACCAAAACAAACACACAAAACCAAATATTGGAAGTCCTTTCGGCCACATACGCCATGATGGTGAACACAGTTGCTTTGTTTGCACTTCACGTTAAGGTTAGGCCATGTATTTTTGTGGAGTCCTCTGCGCCCTGATACTTTTTGATTTTTGGCAGATGAGGAGGTTATTTTCATAGTCGGTTGGTGCAGGACCTGGGTACCCCTTGGCAAAGCAGGGTTTTGCAGTTTGCTATTGTCAGCGACAATAATGCCATCAGCATTTCATCCTGAAGCTGGCTGTGGCATGTTTCCTTGAAAACCTCCTGTATATCGTCTACTATGCCAGGTCCACATGATTCGAGGTTAAACTTTCACACGACTCCAGCAACACGATTGTATTTCTATTGTGCATAACATCACTTATTATATGATCAGACAATTTAATCCCGATTGCAATTCCTTCAATGACTGTGTAGGTTGAAACGAAAAGGGAATCCTACCCTCCCGACGGTGCCGTACACTGGCCTAGTCATCCTTCTGCTGCATCTTTATCGTTTTGCCCCCACGATCAATGTCTTTCTGAAATATTTCGTACTGTAGCACACGGTATCAGCAAGCTGGGGAGTGGGGAAAGGACAGGGATGTGGATCTTCCATGGTATTGTAATCTGTGCAAGTATGAAGTGGATGAAATATGATCTGGCCAGGTTATGAAAAATATTTCCACGTGCACCTGGGGAACTGTGAGAAATGTATTTAACGTAAAAGCCTTCGAAGGGATAAATCACTGACCGCTCTTTCTGCAGGACTTCGGAGTCTGCGGGGACAGCACAGGTTTGCTCGGAACGAGCAGTTCTCCTCTAAGTTTTCTTTGTATCGGAGCTTTGTCTTTTGCACAAACCCCCACGAAGACTCACACCCAGGGCAGGGGAAAGAGGAGAAGCTGGACGGGCAGGGCGCTCCGCGTGCGGAGCCGGCCGCGCATCCGGGTGGGCACGAAGCGGCGGCTCCGGGGGATGCTCGGCAGGGCCCGCGGGGAAGGGCAGAGCTAGTGAGAGGAGATGCCGCGGGGAGAGGAGCCGTGTCAGGGCCGGAGAGAGGGGTCCGGGGAGGCTGTGGGCTGGGAGCGGGGGGTGCGGGATGTGCTGCTCCCGGCCCCGCCGCCGCCGCTAATGGCTGTGCTCGCCCATTGCCTCCTGCAGGGGAGAAGCCGTTCAAATGTGAATTCGAGGGCTGTGACAGGCGCTTCGCCAACAGCAGCGACAGGAAGAAGCACTCGCATGTCCACACCAGCGACAAGCCCTATAACTGCAAAGTGAGAGGCTGCGACAAGTCCTACACCCACCCCAGCTCCCTGAGAAAACACATGAAAGTGCACTGCAAATCCCCTCCTCCCAGCTCCGGCTACGAGTCCTCCACGCCCTCCTTGGTGTCCCCCTCCNGGTGGGCCCTGCCCGCGCCCCCGGCACCGCGCACCCGGGAGGGCTGCGCTCGCCTTCGCCGGGGCGCTGCCGCCTCCTCCCGCCGTGCCACACACCCCCACTCTGACCGCCTTGCTCCAGTCTGTTTACACGCCAACTGATTTGCATTCCCTTTCCCTATTCTTGTCCTTTTCCCTTTCCTTCCCTTTCCCTTCCCCTTCCTTTCCCTTTTTCCTTTCCCCTTCCCTTCAGTGGTTTCATACAGATTTTCTCTGTACAGATTTTCTCTTGTCAACAGTACTGTGTGCTGCACTGTCTGTTCCCCCACGATTTTCTGTGAGAGTGTGTTTTTTTTAAGAAATATATATATATAAACTATTATTTGTTACCAATTTGTACAAAATGGATCCATTAAATTTTTTGATTAATTAACCCGTTCGATGGACGTTTCTGTAAAGAATCTCCTTACTTTTCCCTCTTTCTACATATAAATACATATATATATANTCGGACTCCGGCCGGGAGCCCCCCGCCTCCTGCTCCCACGCTGAGCCCTCCGCGCCCGCGCAGCCCGCCGCCAACCTGAGCGAATGGTACGTGTGTCAAGGCGCGGGGCCCCGNCTTCAGTGGTTTCATACAGATTTTCTCTGTACAGATTTTCTCTTGTCAACAGTACTGTGTGCTGCACTGTCTGTTCCCCCACGATTTTCTGTGAGAGTGTGTTTTTTTTAAGAAATATATATATATAAACTATTATTTGTTACCAATTTGTACAAAATGGATCCATTAAATTTTTTGATTAATTAACCCGTTCGATGGACGTTTCTGTAAAGAATCTCCTTACTTTTCCCTCTTTCTACATATAAATACATATATATATATTTCATCCCCCCACCCAGTAGTCGCTAATAAAGAAAGGCCCAGGGGGGTGCGATGATTGACTGTCCATTTTAGCTCCCACTGGTAATGACTTCTAATACCTAAACATGCCCGTCCCCACCCAGAGTGCAGCTCCTGTTGAACTGTGGGCGCCGAAGCTCCCGGGGGGGGCGGTTCTGACGGGGTGGGGGGAGACCATTCTCTGACGTCAGTGCCAGGGCGGGGGCCGGGCAGCCCCCGGCAGCGCCGGGACCTGGGGCCGCTGCTCCACGGCTCTGCCCTGCGAACAGCCCCGAGGAGAAATGAACCGCTCCCACAACGCGGCTTTAGCATCTCCATCCTGTCCCAGAGTCTCAAACCTACAGGGTTCACTGCACTGGTTCAGAGAAAGAAGGGAGGGGAGTAAAAAAATAAACAAACCCCAAAATAAATAAACAAACCTCTCCACTGGGGTAGCTTGAAACTACCGAATGGTGCCGTTTTAATTACTTTAATGATGTTTAAGAATACCAGATAGTATAGGCAAATAAATAGCATGGGCTGCTGGAAGGGGTTTCTATGGCTTGCGGAGAGCAGACAGAAGGCTGCTGTAACCGCATCCTCTCGTGTCTGACAGATCACCTCTGCACTCAGGTGACTGGGGTACTGTGTGTGTGTACAACTGTACACACATGCACATACACACGTGTATGTTGATACCTAGAAATATAAAAACTACAGGAAAATAAATAGCTGGTCAGTGACTAAAAACACCCCAATGCCCAGTGCTTTCCTCACTTATACATCCATATTTTTCTCCCAAGGCACCAAGTCAGCATTCCTTCGTTCATTTGCCCAAACTCAACAACTTCTGTATTTAAACACCACGGATAGTGACAACAGAGTGTTGCTACCGGGAATACACTTAGGGATTCAGCTAGGTGAGAGGAATGTGGGAAAGAGGAGCCTAAACAGGGGAGAGTTGTGCCCCTCTCCAGCCCCCGAAACTTGTGTCATGGAAATTGAGAAGTGCAGAAGCCAGATGCGGGTAGGGAGGATGTTTCCATCATGTCCTGAGATCTGTTTATTTCTTTATTTCTCTATTTACAGAAGTATTTGGATGTGCAGGCTAATCACCTTTAATTTTTCATTTGCTTGTTACAGATGTCTACCCCGTTGCTCTCAAGGTAATCTAGACAGACGCAGCTGAAAGCCTGAATCTTATGCCTTAGACATCAAAGCAAGCTCTCACAAAGAAGTATTTCTTCACAACGGTGAATCTTCATGGTAAGTTAGGATTTCTATGGCAATAGGCAAGTCATACTTAAATAGTGAAAGGCGAAGTCTGGAGCCCGTCCAGTCTTTTCATTAAGGACATAATATTTACGTCTAACAGGCCCTTTTTCTTGTGTATACAAGTATATATTTTTGTTTGACGCGAACTAAATCATTTTCATTTAATTTCCGGTAAACAAAACCCACGCGAACAGGGCACTTGTTCCAGACCATAATAAAAATGGATAAGACTGTCAGGAAGAAAAGGCCCGCTTGAACCGTCGCCTCAGCTCACTTTTGTTTCTGCTTTCTGCCAGGATCAGAGAATGCATTTGGGATTTGAGGGCGAGTTTCTAAAGGCAAGGAAATGGTTTTTAAGGGGGGAAAGAAAAGGAGAAAGGTCTAATCAAGCTCGGGTTGTTCAAAGGGCCTGATTTTGGGGTTGAAAGTGTGAGTTTTATGGTGCATCAGCATGCCACGTTAGGATCGCTATGGTAATGAGGAGAGCAATAGCAAGCGGCCTTCAAAGGAGGCACACTCCATTTGAGACAGTCTATTAAGATACATTTGCACTGACCTTTGGTTTCATGCTAGCTTAATACACTCAATCTGCTCCCCGCTAGAGATAGACTTCCTCCACCTAATGCACTTCGGCGGAGCTGGGTTTTGCTGGGCTTCACCCTCCCCCCGAGGCGGGCTCCGTCCCGACGCTGTAGCCCCGGTCTCCTTCTCCCCCAAGTAAGGGACTGCCAGCCCCCCAAGCTCAGTGGGAGCTCCCGCCCACTGTCCCCAGCCTTTCTGACCAACTTCTAGCAGCAAAACTGGCCACAAAGTCTGAGAATTGCTTCCCTTTCCTCCCCACCAAACGTGGGAGGGGAAGATAGGATGGGGACTGGAAGATCCCCCTCCGTGGGCTGCCTCTGTCTCAGGGAATAGGTGTCCCGATGGAAGTCCCCCAGGACCAGGAAAGCAGGGTGAGGCCCGGGGGGAGATGCCTGTACCCTCCTTCCCACTCCGCCCGGTCCTGCTGTCGTTGCGCGGCAGCAAGCGATGGCTCCGCGGTGCGGGGGAACTTGACACCCGCATGGCCGGGGCCATGGGCGCTGGGCCATGGGCCCGGGAAAGTTAGAAGTCCATGTTCCAGTAATTGTCTTGTTGTTTATTTTATCCAAGTACCCTAGTGAATAGGGGAAAAATAAACACGGGGGGAAAAAATTCAAACAGTTGAGTCGTCTTTAGTGCCAGCCCTTGTGGTTGAATAAAAAGGATGGTCCAATTTCTATTGAGCTGAGAAATCTTTGAAGTGGGAGTTATTATCTGAGAAATTCCTGCTCGTCGTCCTAACAACGCTGATGAAACGTAAAAGGTTCTTTGTCAGCGATTTGTTCTCCTCTCTGTCAAACTCACCCTGCCCGTTAGCTTTAAACCGTTTCTAAAGAGATAAAATCAAACTTTTAAAGATAACTTTAGGGGCCCAGAGGGTGCAGAAAATACCAAACTATCGAATCTTGTGTATAGACATACATCTGGATATATGTGGCTGTGTCTGCGTGAAACTCTGTGTACAGATGTCCATAGACGTCTGTATGACCTTACAGTTCGAAAGTTGAAATTATGTCCATTGTTTTTGCATTTCATCCTCCAAACTTTTCTGTCTAATAAATTATTCCTACACACACTCTGCACAGAATGCGATTCTTGGGCGAAGGCAGAAATGTTGGGTTTCATTAACACCGCTATGTGACCAACAAACGTTTTCTTTCCAGTAGAGTGAAAGCAAGAGCGTAGACATAGAGTAAAATCTTTGATCATTTAACAATCCGAATACCTATCAAGCATGTATATACTGCAATGTATCGAAGTTGTTAACGCATTCAAAGTGATGGCTTCCATATGCTCTCATGTTTTATTGTCCGTACGTGTAAGGATAGTCGAACTGCATCCCTTTTGTATCTTCATTTTATAAACATAATGGTGTTGTACTGAAATGATTCCCTGATCAAGTTTTATTTAGTAGTTTCTCATTGAAGATCATGCAATGCCCTGGTCGGAATATGAATTCCTTGAAGTTGTAACTCACCAGTGTACTTCTGTTTTAGTTGTTACAGAATTATCTGAGCCAAATCCTGCCATTCTAAGCCAAACCATTAATTTAATGGGACCTTTTCTGAGTAAAGACAGAGTCAAATTAGAGTGGAGTGGGTATTACTATTATTATTGTTATTTTTTTTTTTGATCTTGTCATATTTATGGGAAAATCTCACACATTCTTTGTGATCTGTACAGAGAAGAAGCCTCTGAAAAATGTAGCTCGCAGAAAAACATTTACAATGTTGGTATGCTGTATCTCTTTCCAGACTTCTTATATTCCTTATTTTTCTTTATCACACGTTTGGCAATGAAGGAATGTTCTGTTGTGTGCTTGAACATACTATTTATTTTTAATATTTGTATCTTTTTTACAATAAATATTTATGAGCATTTCATTTCTATGGTTATTTTTACAAATGTGCACTTTTAAAATATGTGTTTGTACTGATGATACCGAGCCATTCCTAAAACACTGTGTAATCAGCCTTCTCTTTCTGTTGGTTTTTATTTTAGTTGAAAAAAAATTCCCCAAACTTGTGTACTATTAATGTGGTGTACAATCAAGTATTAATGAGTGCTTTTTTGTTGGTCTTTAACCTTTTTTAATGTTAATCGTTTTAGGTTGGCATTTCCATTAAAAGAACAAAACAAAACCCTTCTTTGGCTTCATTTCTGAGACAACATTTTTCAGATCGCAGACTTCAAACCAATTGTACTTTAAGCATTGACCGAGGCGCAGGGTGTGGAAACAGAGCACAGCGTCACTCAGGTAGAGCCCTGTCCCTCCGGGGGCCGGGTGTGTGTCCCGGTCACCTCTGCAGTGGCACCCTGGCCCCTCACGGGCTCTGTGCGACTCTGGGGCCACTAACACTGGGATGCTGGGCACCAGCACTCGGGGGATTGGCGTGAGTTTTCAGCGGGGCCACCCCGAGAGGCTGCTGCTCCCCTCCGCCCGAAGCGTTGTTGTTTCGCAGGGTGCAAGTGTTCTTTTGAAGAATTTCCCTCCCTCCAGAATGGGTCCCCGTCACAGCGAAATGTAACCTTTTTATAAGGTTCCTAGGAGGATTTAGGGCGTTTTAATTCTTTTTTAAGAGAGGGAATTCTTTCGTCAGCTAAAGTAATCCGAAAGTAAGCCTTCTTTGCCTTGCATATTCTCCTGACCGCTGTTAATGCATTCCAGGGTTTCGCAGCTCCCGAACCTGCTCAGAGCTCCCTTCGCATGACAAACGCCAGCTTTGCTGTTTGGAGGGATGCAGCAGCCGCGGGCACACTGCGGCCCGAACCCGGCAGGCGCCTTGCGCATGCGCTGCCTTGATTCCTTTCAAAAAAGGAAAACTTGAAAGAAGTTGCCCAACACAGAGAGATGACAAAAAGTTGGCTTTAGCTGCCAGGAATATTGTCAATAGAGAATACATTTGACTACATGAAGGGGGAGAGAGAGAGAAAGGAAGAAAATAATTTAAGAAATAATAGAATTCAAGAAAAAGAAATGAAGGAAAACATTTTTGGTCGTCTGTAAAAGACAAAAACTGGCCCATAAAGGAAAGGAAGGCTAACAGTACATGCTAATTAAAGAATACAATTCTATGGTCTATAATGATTGAGCGAAGACATGTACTTATTACACTTGACTGTCAACAAGGGAAGGAATGTCCCCTCAGACAACATGGTGAGAGACGTGTGGGCATTATTAGTGGCCCTTTTAAAGACATTGCCTTTTCTTTCTCAATGCTGACAAACCATTTTGGAGGGAACCATCCCCTGTTGCTTCCTATCATCGATCCCCATGCAAGGCCCTGCATTGTGCAAGTGCATTAATTAAAGACCATTCATTTAACAAAAGCACATTGTATGTTCAGGAAAGGAAGATTAGAAATATGAATCAGTAACCGAGACCCGTTTCCGCCACCTCACCGGGAGAAGCGGAGGGGAAGGAGGTGTAGCGTGTGGTTAAACACTCTACACCTCCCAGATGGAGCAGGGCTCAAGCCGGGTTGGGCTTTTTGGGAGAGAAATCCTGAAACTGATTACAATTGAAAACAGCAACAACAAAAAAAGGTTGTCAAGTGTCTCTGTGGGCGCCAGATTGCTCTACCCTGCTCGGCGCCTCGCCAGCCGCCCGCTCCAAGGGGCCGCCCAGCCCGGAACGGCCCGGCTCGGTCCGGCGCCCCTTCCCGGGGCCGCGCCTCCGCACCCGGGAGCGACCGTGTCCGGGGCTGGTGTGCGTGTGTACACACATCCCCACACACATTTGCTATGCCAACGGGTTTTCTCCAGCTGCACGTAGAGGCACAGGCACGCGGACCTGCATCCATCCCTCCCCACCCCTGCGCTGCCCACATTTTTGCAGTCCGAAGGAAAAACCGTCTGGTGCCCCAAAGCCGGTCGCGACACCAACGTGACTTATCGTGAGAAGGTAGAAGGAAAACACAGGGAGAAGGAGGTTATGAGGGAGCGGGGGAAGGACAGAAGACGGATTCCCAGTATCACCCACATGACTTGCTAAGCGGCTCCAGCTCCTCTAAAACCTCTGGGCCATATGTTAGTTTATTTACACCCTTTGTCTTTTCGTGTGTCGCCTAGTGAAATAATATTCCTGGGATATAAATGAAAGTAAGCTAGAGTAAACAAGCAAGGGCAGCGCCTGCTAAAGCGGTATGTAACATTTCTGAGTTTCCAACAGAGTATGTCGTTCCCATGGTTATAATAGGGCCAGGATAGCAATTAAAGCTTTTAGTTAAAGCCCCTAGATTTTTAATGCTGAATGACACATTGACTCCATTTTCTCGTAGATGATTTAGAGTTTTTTGCAGGATTACACTATGGGAGGAAAAGGAGAGGGAAGGACAAAAGTCACCACAAAAGCAACCCTGTAACCGTTAAAAAAAAAAAAAGGCACAACAGACTAAGGTGTTCCTAATGACGGCAACATCTCAGAGCAACCTCTGTAACTTCCCGTGAGGCTGACTTTATTCTCAACTTCTTCTTGGATCCACCCCGCTCCGAGGCCAGGACCACGCTGGCTCCTCTGGATCAGGCGCCGAGACCCAGCGGAGCTGCAGAGGGTGCGGGCACCAGCTCCCGCGTTTCAAAATCCGCGCATCAACTTCGTTTTCTTCTTCGTCACGAGGCAGCCAAGCCCATGGCCGGGCTGCAGCTCGCCGGTCTACAAGGAAACCTTTCTCCTAAAATAAATAGGACGTTCTGATAGACTGGCAGATTTTTTTTTTCTTTCCCCCCTTGTCAACGTTACCCAGAGGATCGGCTCTACACTGCCGCAAAACCCGTCTCCGGGTCACTGCGGGTTGCCTAGACCGGGGAAGCCACCCCGGGGGGCCGGGCTGAGCCCCCGGCGGCGGGAGCCGGGCTGAGCCCCTGGGGCTGCCCCGCTCGCCCGGGCTGGGAGAGACCCCCGGGACGGCCATGCCCGCCGCCAGCAGCTCCCTCTTGCCCCGCTTGCCTCCCCTGCCTCGCTGCTGCCCCTGAGGATACCTGCTACAGCACACCCTGAACACAGACAAAAGCGGGAACACGACCACTCCCCCATCATCCCCCCAACTATTTCGGGAAGACACACAAAAAAATTAGTCTTCAACTTTTGACTAGTGTCTCTTGGCTTAAATTATCCTCTGCCGTGGATGGCGGCAACAGTGAAGCAATGCGAGCTCCTTGCTCCACCGCCTGCTCCGGCGAGCGGCCGGGAAACAGGGTGCATCTGAACTTGGGCACAACTGGGCTGCCCGCCCGCAGCCCTCCCTCTTCCCTCGTCACGGGGAGTCCCGGAGTGGGGAGTCAAAGGGAGGTTTCAAGGGGGGAGGTTTTGTTATCCCTACCTGAGGACAGATTAATCCTGGCATATACTTGATAAAGATGAAGATCTTGCTGGGAGGAAGAGGGAAAAAACGGGTAGGAAAAGAAAGGAATCACTGGATTGTTATTGTCTAGAAAACAGGCCACCTTAAAAAACCTGTTGTAGAAATACAGAGAGTCCTTTAAGTGTGAAATATCATTTCATTGTAAATAGTCAAAAAAGAGTCGGTAATCCAACTTCCGGAAACTGTTCTGAATTATTTCAGCAGACTCTTTTAAAAGAGGATTAGCAGGGCTTTAGGGGCAAAATCCTTCTGTTTTATTCAATCTCTGATTTTATGTTATAATTACTAGATGTAAAGACTCGCGAATTAGTATGCAGGCGTCGTTCAGACATTATGCAGGTGCTATTCTAATCATTCAGCTTTTTAATTAAGGAACGAGGTAAGAAAACAGAATCATAAAAACACTTTTGTGAGAGCTGAGAAAATCGTGAGCGACTGCATGAATAAAGCCTTTATACCTTATCCTGACAGGTCAGACACCAATTGCCTGACTTACGACCTTTTCTTGCTGAAACAATGGTTAACAGCTTTCTCACCTTGTTCCCATTATAGCCTTTATTCTCGCAGAGAATTTATGGAAATAGCCCTAAAATGCTTACACTAAAGAGGGAGATGCAAAAAGGTATTGCAATTTTAATTGGTGCGTGTCCCGTAGAAAGATACTTTAATTCGGGTCGTTCGGGAATTGAGGGACTAGGCTGGGCAAGAGGATTTGTGTAGATCGAAACGGTTTGAAGCATAAAATTCTCCTTCAGGAGAGGAGGGGGCACAAACAAGCAAAAAAGCCACCCAAAGTTGCCGGAATGCCCGGACAGCCGCCGCGGCTGGGACGGCGCCGGGTCTCCCTTTGTTCAGCGCATCGGAAGGCATCGTGTTCCTCGGTCCCGCGATGCAAAGTTAAAGCCTTTGTGGGGCTTTGTTATTATTATTTAATTTCTTTCCCTTGCCTTCCTCCTCTCCCCTCCTCTCCACCCTCCCCACGCCTGGCACGACTGCATCACGTGTATTAACATATGAATGAAACAACCAGAGCCAATGCACTTAAGGTAATACCTATGCTCCGTTCTCGCCTGATTATCTTTTTATAGAAAGTTACATTAACTAATGACATTTACATAAATATGAATAATTAGTAAGGTAAGTAATTCTGCTCCGACGGGGGAAGGCGGAGTAGGGAAGAGCCTGAGACCTGAGCCCAATTTTCGTCTCCGTAGACCTGGACACTGCTTCGCCCTGGCAATGGACAGGAGGCATGGAGTCCTCTGCGGGGAGGAGGAGAACTGTCACGTTTATATTGTTCTCTCTCTCTTTTTTTTTTTCTTTTTTTTTTTTTTCCCTAATGCGAAAGTTTTCTCTTGTGCCCCTCTTTTATCTCCCCTCCAGACCTCCAGTTCTGAGCAGAGTTCAGTGGCTGTAAATGATAGGTTCCCAAAAGCATCAATCCGTGCTCCTCTAGTACTTGGCCGAGAACAATGCAAGTATTAGGATATCAGCAGCACTCGAAATGATCACGCGTTAAATTATTTTGCTTTCACGGATGAGGGGGCTTTTTTCCAATGTAAATCAAGCGCTTTAGTTATTAAGTCTGAACACTAATCTCCAACAACCTTTACATAATGTGGCAGAATGTGCCACACCACTTCGCACCTGCACTCTGAATAGAGCCGCCTTTTCAATGTAAGACACGCTTGTTGCCCCTGGGCTCCAAAGGAGTTGTGTGAATAAGTCAAGCTTTTTGAATACCCCTACTCGCTTTCTCTTCCTCCTTTGATCACAGAAAATGTCTTCTAATTTGTCCTTTTTCATTGTAACAACGTTTTCAAGTCTCTTTTTATTTTCCAAACCACATATTTATAAAGAACATAAATCGCCCCAGAAAACAAAAGTTCTCTCCTCGCCAACTGGCCGAGTAGCCTATGACCACTTTGTTATTCACAAGGAGAAGGGGGAAAACAAAGTTCTCGCAAAGACTGTTGCTTCTCGAGTTTGTCCTAAACAAATGTTTAACTTTGGGACGGGACGCGGGGGGAGAAACATGTTTGTTTCCTTCAAAAATAAGGGCAGGTCCATTTGCCTTGGGAATCTGCTCGCTGCTCTCTCCAGGCTGGTGGCCAGCTGCGTTTCAACCTTCTACCGGCGATAAATGGTGAGGAGGAGGGCAGAAGGGACCGGTATCTCTCTTTGACCACTGGAGTGACTGAAGCCTCCGCCAACTTCCTGAGCCCACCAGACAGCTCAGGGCGAAGCCAGCTGTAGCGAGTGGGTTTGCACGCATTAATTCTTAGCTGAGTTGCCTATTCTAACGACCTTCGAGGATAATGAACTCTAATTTATAAATCCGAGAAAGATGTCAAAGTTAATATGAACGGAACCGCTGAAAAAAACCTCTGGGCTCCGTTGTCCCCCACCCCGCCATCTCCCCGACACTACTTTTCCGCCGAGGAGTGGGGCAGCGGCTGCCCCGGCGCCGAGTGCGCGGTGCCCGGCCCGGCGGCTCCAGGCTGCCCTGCCTGCTCCGCAGCCCCGCATCAGCTGCGGGGGCAGAGGCGAGAGCCCAGCAGGGATTCCACCCCCTGCTTCCACCTCAGCCCTTTCTCAGACATCTCCGAGGTGCTTTGCCCGAGTGTCTGCTAAGGAGCAGTAGGTTAATGGCATTTTAGTGAAGTTGCTCTCTCTGCAGGCTAAGCCCAACCTAGGAGTTTCTCACTCCTCACAGACGGGTTTCCGGACGACTCTTTAACATCCCTATTCATTAGCACGTTAATCAAGGCTGTAATCCCAGCGAAGAGGTGCCTGTGCATTCCTGCTGCAGCTAAAGCCGCCTCTCGAGCGTGCACCTATGTGCAACACTGCGCAGCGCCCGCTCCCCCCTCCGACGGGTGCTTCCACCGAGAGGCTGTTTCCCTACATTACCGTAGGCTCCGGGTAAGAAAACTAACAAACCCTTCTAATACAGTTTAAAACACTTTGATGTCTTGCCAAGAAACACACTTCCTTCAAGAGACAAGTCAACATTTGTTTTTCACATTAAATGGCATTTAGTTGCCACTGAAAAAATGATGCTGAAGGACCACTTTTTAATTCGATGTATAACAACCGCGGGGGTCTAAGAGAAAATAACGGCGAAAGCTATAGACACAAATAACTAAATTACCAAAACGTTAGTATATCTCTTAGGTTCATTAATATGTAACAGACTCCCCAGTTAATCTCCAAAAGCCAGTGTTCCCCCTCTAAAATAGCACTCTGGGACGAATTGTACAGGAGATCAATCACTGCTAATGCAGTAAGGTTTACTGCAAGGGGGGAAAAAGCTATTTACACCTTCAAATAGAAGCTTTTGAGATTTAAGAGTAAGGGTCATACATCACCAAGAATAAATGATTATGAATTGGTAAACGCGCCCTCCAGCCATTAGCTATGCGACGCGATTTATCATTTCTGGGTGTTTTTCTTTTTAAAATCATCTGGCTGTTTGAAAAGAAAAGCATGACGGAGAAAAAAAACACCGCGGGAAAGTTTGTTTTTGCATATACTATAAGTCATCAAAACATGGCTATTCAGAAATAAACGGGGTCACTTATGAACTGCTTAACGAGAGACAATAAAGCCCTTTCATTGTACGCTTTTATGACTCAGGGATCGGTGGGCTTCTCCCAGCCCAGCCTCCGGCCGTCTCTGCCTATTTTCCTCCTTTCGTTGTAAGTTACAAACCCGCGAGTGTTGTAAGAAATCATTTACGCCCCCAAAAATAAGGGTTGCGAGTGTCTTTCCGTAGCCTGGCATATATTGAACTTAAACTACAGGAGACATTTTGCCAGTTTTGAACAATTGCCAGTCTTTAACCGAGGTGATCAGAAACAGCCGTGTGAGGATTGGACGGGGAGGACCTGCCCTGGCAGTAGATGTAGGATGGTGGGACAGGAGACCTCTTGTTCCTTGTCTCCATCAGAAAAAAAAAAAAAAGATGAGGGCTTGTTTGGGTGGAAAACCTCGCAGCCCAGGTCCGTGGAAGCCAGCTCAGCCCTTCTGGCGATATCTAGATATTCTTGTGTGTGCGTAGATGACTTTTTTTTTTTTTTTAACTATTATCATTGAAACTGTTTCGCAACGCCAAGTAAACCTTTTTCCACTTAGACTCTGCTCAGGGAGGCGGGAATGTTGCTCATCAAATGAAATAATTTGTAATAAAATACATACTCCAGAGATGGGAAAGAATGACAGCGCGCTGCCGAAGGGCGGGGAGAGGAAAGCTGGCGGCCCCCTGCCTCGGCTGCTGGGGGGCCGGGGTGGCGATTCCCAAGGCCGGGCAGCGCGGCCGCCGGCCGTGCCCTACAGCCCCGGGCTTGGGGCAGGCACCGGGATCTGCCGTCGGGGGAGACAGCCGGGACACCCGATGGGGAGGGAGAGCGTAACAAACGAGGTTCTGAGGGAGAAATCACCTGCCGTCTCATCGCAACCTCTTTCACTCCATAAACAACTAAGCGCCAGGCCAGGGGCGAGGTGCTGCCTGTGCACAGGGGAGGCCGTCGAGGGCCACCTCTCTGGAGCACACTCTGGACGCGGCCCTCAGAAACGTTGGGCAGACCCTGCAGGCCTCTCGGAGAGGTATGTTCGGACCTCTGCTCGGGAAGGTTTCCCCTCCGGGGAAAATGTAGACGAACCTAAAGTCTCACAGCCCGCTGCCCCGATACGTCGGGTTTCAATTGTGACAAGTGCCTGATTTCTTAGGGTAAGAGATTTAATATGTCTGGTGAAAGGGTCTGTGGCAGTGAGGCTCACAGCAGGTAACCAGCTCTGCTAGGAGGCTTTTTACTCCCACTTCTAACACTCCTAACATATTTGGGAATAAAGCGACTTGGTTTTAGTCTCGAGGACGAGCTGAGATTTCTGGTTTGTTTTACAAGCTCGTTACAGGCACATTTGGCCAACGGGCACTGTTTTATGTAAAGACAAAGACACAGAGCCCATTCTGGGAAATGCGGGGCTTTTAGAAAACTCTGCTCCGTGGCTTATTGTCTTCTGGGTGGCTTTGGGAAAAAAAACCGCTCAAACACAAAACCCAAACCCAAGGCAGTTGCACGCGATGGGTTGCTGACCCTCCGCGTGCAAATACCTTGTTGGAGGCACATGGAGACATTTATCGGGGGATACTGTCCCCTCATCTTCTGGGCATCTCCCTGCTCTCCACGGTAAGCACCGAAGCGCTCCTGCGCCAGCCGGGGAGAGCCGAGGGGGGGCGGGCGGAGGTGGCGCAGGACCCCATCCCGGCAGCCAACCTGTGCCCCTCGCCCACCAAAATAGTGGCCACCTCGCCATGGACTTCACCGGGGCATGCGCAAGTGTGCGCTGTGCAGAGAAGCGGGGGGACTGTGGAAACCTTCTCCGAGTTCAGGCGGTGGGATGCGGAGAGGGCAGGCAGCGGCCGGCACTGCCCGGGCCTGCCCGCGCCCCCGGCCCCGTGCAGCCTCCTCTGCCCACGCCGAACTGCGCCTGCTGCCCCCCTCTCTCTCCCAGAAGAGAAGTGATAATAAACTCGCAATTCGCCTTTGTCACAGGAGAGCAAAGGGAGGCCGTTCCCTGCCTCCCCGGGGTCCCCTCTGGAACGTCCACTTCTTGGTCCACCAAAGAGGACTGGGGCGCAAGACGTTTTGCTCAGAAATCCTCTTTTCTTTTAGAAGCCTGTCTCACAACGCAGAGGAAGGAAAAAAATAATATTCTGAGATGATCTAGTTCTTTGGAATAGATGAAATTGTTTCCTTGAATATCTAATGTTGCAATTCCACTTCGAAGTACACCCATTTCCTCTTTATTACATCACTCTGCATTTTATTTCTATGATTTTATGTTTTACTGCTGTTCCTGCAAAAGTCTATATTTTCGGCATTATAGAAAGTCTCTAAAGATCCATAAGATTATTATTTATCTGACTTTCTGTGTCTCCGAGTGCTGTATACATTATATAATTGCCTTAAAATGTTTTCATAAATTACATTCAGAAATGTGTCATAGTAAATTACCTTTGTAATAAAATGTAAAAAATGCAAATGGCTGTTGTCTTTATTACGTTTTAAACCATTGGTTTATCTGCACTATTTCACTTGTCAGTTGCACAATATGTTGTATAAAGGGAAAGCACAGTTTGATAACAGATAGATGGAACCTCGTGTGTAATCTAGCAGGCACGTACAGTTTGGGTCATTTCCTTATCTCCCGCAGAAAAGACATTATCCCCCTCATATTTACATACTTTTCAATATTTGTCAAACAATCATAAATTATAAATTAATGAAATGTTCGACAGTCTTCAGAGATCAGGCTAATGAAGACATTTACCTTTTTGGCGATTTGGATTCTCATCTTTGTAAGTTTAATGACATTTAGACTCTCACGGTTTATTAGGCTTTATTAGATTTGTCCTTCACTCCTGCTGTCATTCAGATGTCTCTGCATAAACATCACCTGCTTCAGGTACAAGAACAAATCGTCTTCTTCCAGAAAGGCTCTGGAGCAGCAGCGACACCACGCCTGGGCGCGGAGCGGGGCGCGGGGCAGGGGGCCGGGGGCCGGCACAGGCCGCGCGGTGCTGTCCTCGCCCTGCGCCAAGGGCTGCTCGCCATCCCGGCCGGGCTGGCAGCCCACTCTCCGGCCAGCCCCGGCCGCCGGGAGTTGCTGAACGCCCTCCCAAGCCAAGGAGCCCATCTGCCCTTGGTTACGCCGGAGCCCCAGCCCGGCCAGCAGACAGGCGCACCCAGCTCGGCCCCTCGAGGCCACCCCTGTGGGGCTCCCGAGCGACGCCTGAGCGTGCCAGTGTCACGCGTCCGCTCTTGGCGCCTCGTTTGTTCTTTTCGTGCGTCCGTGACGGGCTGCGCCTGGTGCCGCAGAGCGCTGGGCCGGCGGCGGTGCCCGGCCGGGCGGGCAGCCCGGCCCCGCTCGGCGTGGCGCAGGGAACTCGCTCTGATGGATGGAACCTGCCTCCCCAACGCGATTAGGCTGCAGAAATTAGGTTGTCCCCAGAAAGGTCGGCACTCGTCCTCCGCCACCTTTGCCTGGAGAGGCACGCGCTAAATCCCACCGGCCAGACCCTGGCGCCATCTTCCCGGGAACAAAGACCCGGGGCTCCCCAGCCCCGCCGCCGCCCTGTAATCGAGTTTCCTAATTACATTACTCCGCTGGCAAATGTCAGGAGCATGTGTTGGGGCACGCTGCCCCCCGCCTCTCCGCGCGCCCCCGTCCCCCGGGACCTGCCGAGCGCCTCGACGCCCGGCCCGGCCCCGCGCTCCTCCCGGCCCCGGGAGCGGGCAGCGAGGTTGGGCGCTGCCTCACAACCTCTGCACTCCATCAAACAGAGATCGGGTCTAAACCTCGCGCCACGAGCGTCGAACATTATTTGCAGAGGCTTCCAAATATTTCCAAACAACGCTTTTTAAAAACACAACGGAGAGTTATTAAAGCGCTTGTTGGTAAAGTGAGCATGTGTTCTGCAATCATCAAAAATTGATATGTACCACCAGTAAAGTAATTATGCACCATCCTGAGGATACGAGAACAGTACATTGTTAATCCACTTGCACACCCGTTGACTTGCAGCATCAGGCTGCAAATAGCTTAATTAAGTCATACACGTGGAATATAACCATATTGTTACATTGCATTATGCACACTATATCTCAATTTATTGGGACAATTAATGCCAGTGATAGACCTCGGGCGAAAAATATTAACCGCAAAGCACTAAAGTTGCGTTCTGGTGACATTTGCAGTACGGGAAGTAAACATTGAAACAAGGCACAGCCTTCGAGAACTGCGAGGACTGCCGGGGACGCCTCTGCCCCCAAGACTGTCCTTAGCAGACACTTTGGGCAGCCGGAGGGAACGACTTGCACATTCCTCCGTTCCTTGGCTGAGTCCTGACGTGCGAAAACACTCGGGGTACCAAAATCGAAAAAACCCCTTTTTCTTCTATACTTCAGGGAAGTTTGGCTCGGTTGGGAGCTCCAGGATCGGTCCTCAGAAGGTGTGAAGTCCAGAGCAAGGGGCCACAGAGCCAGCGCGAGTTTCCTCTCAGAGCAGAGGAACTGTTACACAGCGGCGCGGGGACTGAACACCAGCCTAGAGCTGGGAGGACACACCAGCCCGTCTGATAACTTGCGCACCGTAAACATGACCACATATCCGTATTTCCTACAGTGAAGCGGCGAGGCTGCATCCCGGGACGCGACTCTGGGCCGCCTACGGGCCCACCGTGCCCAGAGCGGGGCAGAGCCGTCCCGGTGGGCCCGGATCCCGATTGTGTCGGGTCACAACGTGTCTGCAGCGTCCCATCAGTCAGTGGCCAGAATGGGGAAGCCCAGCTGGTGACCAAGGTGGGGACGCCCAGCCCAGCCGGCAGGGCTCAGGCTCCCGCCCCGGGACAAGCTGCCCCCTCACCCTCTCCAAACTGCGGGGCTTCCCCGCCTCCTCGTCCCTCGAGGGACCCGGGGGGTGAAGGTAACGCCAGTAGCGCTCACAGCATCACGTATCCCTGGGGGATCTCCAAGTGCTCTGCACAGGCTTCATAGCCGGGGCTGAGCGGCGCTGGGGGAGGCGGTGGGACCCGTCCCACGCAGAGGGAAGCGCTGGGGAGGAAGCGCCAAGGGGGCGGCTCGGAGGGGCAGGGGGGCTCTGTCGTGCCAGACTTTGTCCAGGTCATTTGTGCGAGCAGGGGCAGGTACGCTTCCGGCAGCCTGCGACTGGGTCGTACCCCTTTATCCTCTGATTTACCCTCTTTTCTATAAAACCGCTCAGAATCGATACTATTTTATGGGCAACAAAATATTCGTAAACCAAAACCAAAACTTCTTTGCCTGACCGATTTAACTGCTTCCTCCAAATTTTCTAAACGCCCCTCGATGGTGCATTCCCAGAGGGATGAAGCCTTTCCAAATTCCCCTAGCCTGCGTTCTTTGGGGATGCAAGGGGCGATTTCCAACCTCTCGAGGTCTTTGATTTAACGGATTTCTCAAGCGTTTTGGGAAAAAGGCGTCTAGAAGGTCACTAAGATTCTCCCAGACGTCTCTCTTGCCCACGTCGAGGTGACCCGTTAAGCGCAGCCACGGCTGGAGGCAGGAACACAAGTTAGACCCATGCGCTGGGCAGCAGCGGGGGCTGCCGAAGGTCAGGGGTTGCTGAGTGGGACACAGGTGTCCATTCACATCCTGGTGCCCGGGGCTGCTCAGCTCCCCACACACACGAGTGGGGGAGCTGCTTTTTCCAAAGTTTTTCCTGCCAGCAACTTTTTACACTTATTTCAGCCCTTCTCGCAAGCCACTGCGCCAGCGGGGAAACCACTGCAAACTGGTTTCTGCTGCTGACCACTGTCGTGACTGGTGCCGTGTTCACCCCGGCAGAGCCTGTCTGGGAGCCATTCCCGGAGGTCGTTAGGCGTTAGGAAACTCCGCACTAAATCTGCTCTTTGAAAGGCGACAGTGTCCACTGCGCGACTCACCCACTCAGATGGACACGCAAAACCACGCTCTTTCCTCCACTCCGTAGCTGGCTTTTAGCAGAGTTGCGCATTATTCTCCTTCTATTTCGTTTAATCGTTTACAAATGAAACCAAATATTAGGAGTTCAAATCCCCACTGCCCTGGGGAAACAGCCGGCTCCCGGGGATAACCCTGGGCTCCCGGGCACTGCCCGTAGCAGTCCCCGCCAGCAGACCGGACCACAGGCAGGACCTTCGGCCCCCCGTGGTGGGCTGGCAGCACCTGCCGCCTCCACGCGTGGACGCGGCGGCTCCCTCGTGGCGGAGGGACCCGCGGCCGCCCCTCGGGGAGCCGCGCTCCGGCGGCCGCGCTACCTGCGCGAGTGGCGGGGGCTCCGCGGCCGTCGGGGCGCAGGTGGCTGCGGGCACCCCGGCCTCTCCGCCCGCCGTCTGCCCGGCCAGGCTGGGGCCGGTGCGCCGGGTCCCGGTGCCGCGGTGCAGGGGCAGAGGTGAGGGGTGGGGTCAGCTCGGCGTTAGGGACTTGCGGGCGGCTGCAGCCCCCTCCCACGGGGAGGCGAGGACACTCGTTCTGCAGGATGGGAAAATTATGGAAGAAAGGGCAAGAGGCGAGAGGAGCCGGGGCAGGACGGGCAGGGCTGGCAGGCAGCTTTTAGTCCTCACTGCTTCTGCAGATTATTGTCACCCCTGAACATCCAGAACTATCTCCTTCGGTCCAGCCCCGCCAGAAACTCTGTCCTGTTATTAAAGCAGGGGGGCACAGCCTCGGATTCAAGCTAAGGCGCCACATCTCTGCCCTCGCTTACAGCCAGGACAACTTTCTGGAAGCCAATGGCAGTCTCCCAGTGCCACTGAAATCATAAGAATTGCAAAGCTGATTACGCCAGAGGAGATTAGAGTTTACTAGTGGTTTTAGGGCTGTTTATGGGTGTTTCCTAACAATAAACAAAGCCCACACCGAATTCAACCCCCTGCCCCACACAGTCGCTAGTCTGTGGTATTTATTCTTGTTAAAACTATTAATTGCAGTTATTATTTAGATCTATTTATTACTCAGAAGAAGGACAGGAGCTGATTCACAGCACAGCCTTCAGCTGCAATCCCTGCAGTCCCTTAGATTTGTCTTTTCTGGTTACGGGAAGCCCTCCCAGGAGACGAGACATGAGGTGCTGGTAAATTAAAAAGTAACACCTTGCCCAGGGGCTATGAATGCTGTGTCTTTTTTTAAACGAATAAAAAAAAAATTAAAAAGAAAAAAAGGAAAACAAAAAGAAAAATACTGCCTTGAAGAGAAAAGAAAAACTGTTCGTGACATATGAATTGCAAAAGTTCACTTTTGTTTATTTGTTTGTTGAGACACTTTTGGGGGGGAGGAGTGAGACAAAGCACGATAAACATAATAAGAAGCTAAAAGTCTGGAGGACTGTAACTTCAGTGGACTGGTTTAAAGCGGGCAAACTCTGTCTACCTTTGGCCATCTGGCTGATTTAAGCTTTTGCCCCCATGCTGTATGATTTTAGCTTAAAATCTCTTCCGTTGCAGTGCCGCTTTTATTGAATTCATCAAAAGCAAACTTTCCCTGAGTTTTCTTTTTTTTTTTTTT
>VWZW01006255.1:1433769-1528769 GCA_013397115.1 Edolisoma coerulescens
TTTTTTTTTTTTTTTTTTGTTTTTTTAAGAAGGGCTAAAATAATAAGTCGACCACTGTGACATTCTCTGGGCTTAGGCCATTTTTCATAACGCAGCTGATACGCTTTTGTGCAGCTAAGGCGACCAAACAGATGAATAACGAGAAAAGTCTCTCGAAAACTAAAGCTTCCAGCTTTTCCCATCTTTAAAAAGTTAAGTAAAATGAGAGGTGCATGTAAAAAAACCCCTTCCAAATCCAAAACCCAAATCCCATCACGCCAAAGATCAGGGCAATACTTTTATACCTCTGAATGGTAACGATGCCTTTTAAACAACTTACTGCACACACACACACACACACACACACACACACACTCGCACAAAACTTTAAAGCTTGTGAAACTGCCCAGGTGGTGTTTATAGGACCGTAGCCAGTGGGTTGTAAAGAAATCCGAGACAGTTGAAGATTAGACTATTTAGAAATACATGACAAACCAATTTTTTTTTTCCTTAATTTTAGTCCTGTTTCACTGTATCCACCGTGTTTAATGCAGGGCTTGAAGGGTCAAGTTGTCTGCAGCACTAAAGAAGAGTCCCACAAATTGTGATGGTTTGGCAGGCGGGGGTAAGTTTATTATTATTTTTAACGTGTTTTCTCATGAGTGTATGCTTGTGTTTAAAGTTTGAGTTGCAAAGAAAATATGCCCTCGTGATTTTCATGTCATTTTAGCCATAAACCAGTTTTGCGCTCAAAATCACGTCTCTAATGTTGTTGATGTTCTTCCTGGAATTTTGTCAAAAAAGAAAAAATCCTCCTGCTTCTCCCAGCAGCAGAGCCAGGCAGAGCCAGACCCCACGGTGTGGGACTGGGAGGCGAGTGCCTCTGTGCCACAAGGCAACAAGTAAGAATTTCATGAGCTTTCGCCTGGGTTCAGAATAATCGCTTCTATTTGGCAGTTTGTTAGGGTTTTCATTTTTAGTTGATTTCGTTTTCATCCCACTGTCATGTTATTTATTTATTTATTTATTTATTTATTTATTATTTTGCACGTGCATCCCCCAGACCTGAGTGCCTTAAGACCACAACTGTGAACTCCCTGTTTATTATGAAAACTACTGTACATACAGCCTGGGTGGAAGCACAGCCATTGGTTCAAATAAAATGACTATTGATTCAAAGTGCGAGCCCTCCAGGCTGAACCGAGAAGGAAGGAATGGGTCATCTTTTTTTTCTTTTTTCTTTTTTTTTTTTCCCCTTAAAAGAGAGAGAGAGAGACAGCGAGAGCGAGAGAGACTTCTAAGCTGTGAGTGTGACAACCACCACCCAGTCCTTTGATTCTTCTCTATTTTTTTTTTTTTTTGATAGATAGCAGGAAAAAAATTCCTATGAGAAATAATAAGGTTTGCTTGGAAAAATCTGTAGGCAGATCACTCTCAGAAATAAATTCCAGCCTTTCCTATTCAAAACATGGCTTTTTTTTTATTGCGGCGACGTGGGGAGGAATGAAGATAAAAAGTAACTCAGTTCCTCCTCCCCCCTCCTCCCCACGCACTTTCCATGAGGAGCCAAACTGCACTTCCCTGCCACCGGTCTCTGCTCGCCCAATTTCTCCGGAGTTGCTCAGTGCATCGAGCCGGCCGGCGATGGACAGCACATCTTCGTTTGTTCGGGGGATAGGGAGGGAGAGAAAGCAAATACCAGGAAAGAAATAAATAGCAAGGAAAAGACGAAAAAACCCCCCCCCCCAAAAACAAACCAAAAAACCAAAACCAACAAAAACGATGAGGTCAGAACAGTACAAAAACCACCAGCTTATTGGAAGGCACTTGTTAGCAACGGGAGGTGATGGTGCAGTAGCTGCACCCCGGACACCCCCCGAGCTTCCAGCCCTTCCACCCGGGAGCTGTCTGGAAGCGATTACAGCCGGCTCACAGCTAATAATGCCCTTCGCAGAGGTTTGGTCTGCGGTGCTCGCAGAAAATGCAACTTTTGCCCCATTGGTTAGCTAGGTGAATTAGCACACACTGCAACTGAACAGTACTTGACCTTTGCCTTTATGTTTGCTCAAATGTTTGCCTAAAACACAATCACCCTTGACAAGAGAGCATGCTACCGTGTGACACTGCCTATTCAATAGATAGATGTTCCCTGCCACACACAACCCCGTTCAGCATTTTAAATAGCTTAGGTATTTGTAAAAGCCGTATAAATTAATGTCTGATGATTGCTAGTTGCTGGTTAAAGAGCCGACTATTTAACACGTAAAATAAGAGTCGGCTTCAAAAAGCCCAAACCAGACCAAACCAAAGGACCGGTTGTACAGGGATATAAGGTCAGAAAAGCGAACTTGTGGTCAGGGCGATCAACAGATTCTTAATCTGCCCAATTCACAGAGTGGCTTTGTCGAGCTGCACTAGCGGCTGGGGTTTGGGACCGGCTATGGCAAACGTACCATGGCACACATCCTCTCAGCCCAGGCACTGTCCCGACACCGCTGATGGCAGAGATGTGAGGGCAGAGGTGCGACCGCGCACTTGAGAAATTCATAGGTGACACAGGAGAAAGGATGGAGGCAGGCAGGTTACCCTGACGTAAATCTGACCTAGCCTTCTTCTCACAAGCCTATCTTGCTGAAATTGGGCAAACATCACAAAACTTTAGGGGAAAAAACAAAAGTGGCCATTTGGCGGGAGTGTTTTGGACGTGAATTTGGTCGCTGAAGCCTGGAGTCTAAGGCATCGCCCTGAAGCCTGCTCAGAAGACACGGTGGAGCCGGTTGCCGGGCTGGAGCCGGGCGGCTCTGGGTGGCTGCCGGACGGGCAGGGCGGCGGCCGGGACTCCGCGCTCCGCGTCAGAGGCGGCAGCAGGACGGGACGGGACGGGAGGCGAAGGGGGGCATGGAGCAGAAAACAGTCACCTTTCATAAAAACAGTCACCCTTCATATTTATAAGGCAGCGCATCATTCATTAATAGAATGACACCTGATGTGCGGCTTTTGTTTCAAAGGATACTTTATTATTTGGAAACGTGAGAAAGCGGTTCTCTAGAACAGAATATTTATACCAAATGCAGTTTCTGATGTAAGCGGATACCTGCACATCTTGCTGGTATTTCCAGTCGGTAAAATACTGCACAGCCCAACAGGAAAAGTACAAGTGATATTGCAAACAGTTGCTCTGCTTTGATTTACCTTTACTGTCTTCATCTGGAAATTTTTTTTTTTTTGATGATCAATTTTTTACTGTCTTTCAGTTTTGGGAAACAGCACTTCCCCTCCTTCTCTCTCTGCGTTTTATTTTCACGTCATGATTTATTCAGGAGCATTTTGAAAAAATTGATTCATGTTTATACGGACATCTTGTTTCAGATCTAACATTAACTTGGCATTAAACCCAAACAGATAGGCTGAAACCAGCAACCTAGCTTAGCCAAAACAGTTGTTGCAGAAGCTGGATTGAATGGCACCGAGTGAGACATTTAGCTATTACTCGTTGCCAGTTAGACAGAGAATTTATTTCTATAAATCATTTGAATTTTTTAAATCAACAATTATATTATCTCGTTTACAGCTATGGGAAAAACGATGTTTAGAAAAATAGCAATCGGACTTCACAAATAAGATATTTGCAATTGAAAGGAATCCAAATGTAATTTCTTTAGAGGCTGGTTGCTCCCCGATGAGCGTATTTCCGATCCCACGGACACGCGTGGGGGGCGTGCCCAGCCCAGCGCCTCCTGCACCCCTCGGGTCGCGCCGGAGTCAAACCGACGGCAAAGGTCAGCGCCCGCCGAGCGCCGTCCCCCGCGCCGCTCCCGGGGGCGCGCAGCCCCTGCTTGGCACTCCTCGGCTCGCTCCGCTCTGCCTCCTGACAGAGCCAAACCTGACCTGGTGGAAACAACCTTCCCCACAGGCTGAAATGATACCTTGGATTATTTGCCTCTGTGTGGCTGGGTTTTGATGTGGACACATGTTTACTTAAGCTTGTAAGTCACGAGTGACCTAGAATAACATAGCACGTACCCCTAGAGGCAAAACAACCGAAGTGAACTTTAGGGCCAGATGATATTCAAAGCGAAGTTGTGTGGAGACCGCCGGGGCTCGTTTCAGCCAGAGAGAACAGGGATCAGACCCGCGGGGACGGGCGGTGCGTGGCTTCACCCACGCACAGCTGCACATGTCAGGCACCGCCTCGGCTTGTAGCCAAGGAACTCGTTGGAAAACTTCACCTGAAAGAAACGGGAATTGAGGAAGCACTCGAGTGAAATGGGCATCGACACCGGGAGAGTTTTAAGGAGTGTTTAGGAGTATTCTCCGTGATTTTGCTGGGATTTAGAGTCCTTTGGAAGGAGAAATCATTGGTTAAAGGAGAGACAGATTATTCTGCGTGGGGACTGTCAATAATGATTTCAAAACAAAACTATGTTTTAAAAAGGGAACAGTCTTTATCTCAGAGTTAAATATTTATATACCTTTAGGTACGGGAAAAAAAGTGTGTCTATTTTTTTTCCCTAGTGTCAAGAAAAAATAATTTCAAATGTTACAACCTCTATTTTAAATAAGGGCTTGATATGCTCCCGAAGCGATTGTTGTTTTCAGCTAATTTTGGTCGGGCGCTCTTTTATATTTATTAGCTTTTTCAGTGGAAAAGCTAATTCTCTACTCATCTCGAGAAAAGTTTGTGGTTTGTTTATTTTTGTTTTTTGCCAGCAGTCCAGTTCCGGTCAGAAATTCTACTCGTTTTGCACACTAAAGCGCTCCTCCAGAGCAGAGGGCACAGCTCAGCATCGTTGCCTATTGCCTGTTTCAGGAATACTCACATGGCTTGCTTTGCCTTTATATCTTTAATTTCTAAAGGATGAGTTTTGCTGGCAGGAAGATCAAGGAAGTGTCTCTCTTCTATATTTGCTATGCTGTGCAGGTATCTGTAATTAGAGTAAGACACCCAGCACAATGAGCAGCTATTGTACGAGAGTTTGAAGCACGACAGTTCCTCTTCTGGCTCAGAATCGCTGCCTACAGTTATTCTCCGATTTCCGATGCCTATTATGTATACAATCGAGCCTATAATTACCTGCTGATTTCTTTGTAGTTGTTAAAGAGAGTTTGTACTGCTCGGGCAATATTGTCCAGTCGTTATGTCTCCTGAAGCTGTCATGAAAGCTTGAATATACTCTGTACAGTCTGCAAGTAATCAATGAAATTTACGATCTCGACCCCCCCTCTCCACACACATTTCCTGTCCAAAGAAGAAAAATTGAGATATGAAGGTGTCTGGGTCTCCTTCCCAGCACCCCTTACAGGGCTGCTTTGGAAAGAAAATGAGTGTCAGGCTCGGTAGTTTCACACGGTAGCCAGAACTGGGTGGGAATTTCCCTCGGGACAGACCCCCGCGAGCGGCGGGGCTGGGGAGAGCCCGACGGGCGGCGGGGCCGGGGCGCCCCGAGGGGCTCTCCCCGCTCCGCTGTCGGCGGGACCCCCGGACGGGGCTGCCGGGGGGCCCCGCTGCCCGTGTGCCGGTGGCGGGCGAAGGGGCAGGTGCGGAGGGCGGCGGGAGGCTGGAGACGCGCACGGCAGCCCTGCCCCGTTCCTACCGGGCTGCGCGGCTCTGCCGGCCCGGGGGGAGACGCCTCCGGCCCCAGCCGAGTCCCCCAGTCCCGTCCGCTGCGCTGAAGTCAGCGCGGAGACGCCGCCTCCCCGTGCCCTCGATTCTCCTCGGGGCCGTGCGTGGCTCTCCGTGGATCCCAGCTCCACGGTCAGGCGGCTGCTTCCCCAAGCCTGTATTCCCCCCACCCGGCGCCTTCCAGGGGCCCTGCAGTCCGGAGGGACCCGGGGCTTCCCGCGGAGATGGTGTCACCCATCTCGGCGTGGGTGCGCTTTCACCGTTCCCCGCAAAGCCGTCCCGGGCGTGTCTGTGTGTTTGAGGGGGAGAGCGAGCTGCTCCAGGCATCTCACTGCTTTCCTAAACACTGACCCGCTGCGGCTTTTTTTCAAACTCTGTTATTAAAGCAACATTTAGGGAGTGTGCATAATTGTACAGTTAAAAGGCATGGCTGATGCATCTCAGCCCAGAAGGTCGGATCAGAGTAGCAGGCCCCCGCCCTAAAAGATGGGGAGGAGGGAAAAGAGGGGGGCCTGAAGTTTGACTACAGCGCTCTTAAAAAAAAAAAAAAGAAAGATAAAGGAGAAAGGCACTTGCAGGCTGACACAATGGTGAATCCGCCCTGACCCAACAATTAATCTTGGGAAGAGAATGTGACCAGATAGGGTGGGAAGTCGATTCCCCGGGGTGGGTGTGTGGGACAGGAGGAGGAGGGACGGGGAATTGATCTTGAGCCCCAGGCCTGCCGCATCTTCTTCCAGTGGTTATCTTTCAGAGAGGTGAAACACAGCCCTCTCCCATCCCTTCCCCTTCTCTCTAAGGCCCAGGTACTGCCTGCAAGTGTATGGTGTGGATGTGGAAGGTGTGGATGTGTCCTCAAATCCTCCCAGCACCATGCAAACCCACCACCCTGGTGATCATTTTTATGACAGACTCACTTCTGCGGTTTCTGGGCACTGACTGTGAGGAAAGGGGACGCTCCAGGTGGTGAAGGGTCAATTCTTGGGCACTTAGGGGAGGACTTTTGTGGCATGAGATCTGGGTTCAAATATCCAATGCTGGTTGTAGGCAACAGCTAGGAGACACTTGTAAAGGTTAGGTGATGCCAGGGAGATGCAGCAGTGGAGACCTGGCTGTCTCCATGTGTTGGATGGTGCATCCAGAACATTCCAGTTCTGGTCTACAGCCAGACTTGAAAATGCCACAGCACATTGTTGGGACTTGCAATGCTCTAACACCCATGTGCCCACCCATGACTCTCCCATGCTGGAAAAAGGCTGTCTCACCCCTGTTTCATGTCTGTCTGGCATAAATGCTGGAGCGAGGTCCCTGAGCCCCAGGAAGCCATCCAAGTCCCAGTCCCTGCTTACAGCCCTCCAGTGAGGGGTGTATTTGCAGTCCACAGCAAATGTTTCCCAGCAGCACAAACGCAGACAAGGGGTCTGATGCCCTTGTCTAAATTAATTGACTTCAACTAGGCATTTTGAAGCTGATGATTTACTTTCAAAAATAACTAAGAAAAGGTAGCCAGGGAGAGCAAGCTTTCACCAAGGGTATCTGAGTTTCATAATGAACCTTCTTCTAACTTCCATTCTCTTGCCAACCTACCATATTCTCTTGCCCAGAAACTGACTCCTTCAAAGTAGGAAATCAGCCTGTGATGGAGTTAATCAGCGGATCGTGCAGGAACACATTTTAGCCAGGGCACCAAAGCCAGTGAAACCGATACAGCACAGACCAGTCCTTTCTGTTATTTCCTCTGCTGGCATTTTAATGAAAAGGAAGTAGCGGTAATGCAATCCTTTTGGAGAAATCAACACTTCCTGCTGTTCGAAGCAAGGCAAGCAATGGAGCTGAGTTCAAATCGTGAGGGTTAATTTCAGGGGGGTTACATGCATGGAGTCACATGTGAACTCAACCAGCCACTTGTCTTCCTGGAATGAACCAAACTAGCCCCAGTTTTTCATCTAGGATTATTTATAGCCTGTCCTACACATGTGACAATGCCTGTTGCCACTTACAAACAAAGAAGTCAAATGCACACTGGCATATTTGCATGGACACTCCAGTTCCTTTCCCAACATTTCAGCATCTCGTGGCCTCACACAGTCCAGAATTGTCTGATTTCTTAGAAAAGGGTGTTAGTCTCACACTCATGCCTCTAACATTTACAAAAACCATGACTTGGAAAACAGCATCATTTTGTATCATTGTTAAAATGTAGTGTGATTGGCACGCTGTTCGTTGTACACATCTGTTATTAACATCAGCATTAATTAGTAGGCTTGGGTGATCTTATCTGGGCCCTAAGCAAGGGTCATTGCCACTCCAGTGGTGTCCTAGGCCCAGCAGGTGGGAAGGCCCCAACCTCTAGGAGAGTCTCAGGGCCAAGGCTGGGGAGAGGGGGACACCCAGGTTGGGCAGAACCTGTACTTATTCCTGGCTGCTTTAGGGAAGAGGAGGGGACACGGAGGGGGGCCTTTGGCACACGCCATGCCCAGGGTCGTCGGGACTGGAGGGAGCCCAACACACGAATAAACTACCCTCCTTCCCTGCCCCTGAAATCCTCAGGCACAAAAGTAGACCCAAATTATAAAAGCCTGTTCTGTGCATCAGCAACAACAACAACAAAAAAAAGCCCCCTCTTCTCCCCTGACTTTGTTCTTTTGATTTTTTATAGATCAAAGGCAGGATAGAGAAAAAAATTGGCAGGCGAAGATAGACATTGTTCTAGTGACAAGATGAGGGTCCCGAAAGGAGAATGCTTGCTCCATCGGAAGTGGCTGCGTGGCAAAGGGAGAAACCTCACTTTTCAAGCCCCTTTGCGAGGCATTGTCTTTGGGGCTGGCGCTGCTGCCATACAGTAGGGTCCCCATGGCAACGCAACCTGCTGCTGCTGCTGCTGCTGCCCCTCTTCCAGAGTTGAAGGCACTGAAAGGCAGCTGAAGTGACTGGGCTTAAAGAGCAACAGAATAAACAATATTTTGATTCATTGGGAGAAGAGAGAGAGGCTCCCGCCCCCCCNCCGAAGGAATGGAGATGTTTCTATGGAAAACCTAGGAATTTTAGTCCATAACAGATCTGGTGTAAAAATCAAAGAGATCAAAGGCGGCGCTCCCAGGAGTATAGATGCGTCTCTGAATTAAAGATGGACGATGCAGACTACAAAGTACTTTTTTTTTACCCTTCTTTATTCAGGCCTCTGTTTCCATTTCAAGGGAGGCGCTGTCCCAACATCATATCTGAGCCCAGACAGTCACCACGAACAATGCTCGCGAAGGGGGAGAAACGCTAAAGAAAGCAAATCATAACAACCATCCGGCCTGGCAGGATTGTTTCCATTACAAACCCGAGTGCAACAATTAATTACGAAATTGAGAAAAAAAAAAAAAAAGGAAAAAAAAGAAAAAAGGGAAGGAGGGCGAGGCTCAAGCGAAGCGATTAATATAGATGGCAAAGGCTGCGGGGAGTGGCGTTCGGGGCTCTGTGGTTTGGGGGGCAGGTTGGCTGCTCTCCGCCACTCCCTGCATCCCAGCATCCCAGGCCGGCGGATCCCGGCTCCCGGCGCCTCCCCGCCGGCTGCCCCGGCCATAGGGGTCCGGTGCGGGGTGGAGGAGCGGGGCGGCCCCGACCCTCGCGGCTCTACCTGCGCGGGTGGGAGCTCTGCCCGCGGAGCGTGTGCGCGGCCGTGCGCACCCGCTGAGCCCCGCGGGGCCGGGCTGCGCTCGTGATCGATGGGCGGCTCCCAGGGTGGCTCCGGGTCTTCTCAGGTTGGCACCAGTCCACCGAGTGCCACAAACAAAGCAAAAACACATTTAAAACGTGACGGGGACAGTCAGCTCGCCTGTCTACCAGCAGACACTTCATCACGCGCGGCCCGGATCCTCTGTGCCAGCCGGAGCGACGCCGGCCACGGCTGTCCCCTTGGGGTGCGGGTTACCTCGCGTACTCATCCCCCTGCACAGCCATGCCTTCCGAAAGGTGAAGCTTTATTCCATGCAGACACCCCTGGCCCTTTTTCCCAGAGGCTGGGAAGCGTGGGGGGAGAAACGCGTTGTTTAGAGCCCAAGAAGATGAATATTAGAGAAGTCAATTAAGTTGTTTGGAAACACATGCAGGAAAAAAAAAGCGCTGGGACTACTGTTATGAAGAAAGCCAATTAAAATGGTTTGATAAGCATATGTATTAGCAACAAGTGTAGCACAGAGGTCAGAAACAACACTAAGTAAACAGAGTTGACAGAAGAGTGAATCTTTTGTGGCGGGTGCGCAGCTGTCCGGCCTCCCTTTGTCCGGGAGGAGGCTGGGTGCACGCTCCCTGCTGCCCTCTCCCCAACTCAATGCACAAAAACAGATTGGGATGTTCTGCATGCATAGGCAACATTGCAGCTCCAGTCCTCCCTTTTCTGTTCCTTCTTTAGGAGACAGGGCTCTCCAGACATTTTTTCCTGACAGTAACAAAGCGGGGCTGTAAAACAGTTCAGAATAGAAGGGGAGAAAGAAGAGAAAGGAGTCCCCGAGGGGGAAAAAAGCGCCATGTCACGGGACAAAAGAATAGGAAGTTGAAAATAGAAATAAAACTGAAAGCAAGAATTATCTTGTTAAACAGGGGTGCTTTTTTTTTTTTTTTTTTTTTTTTANCGACGTGGAACAAGTGTGTAAGTCCTCACACATACTTCAGTCAAAGATTCATGAGCTTCCGAGAGCCTTGATGGCTTATTTATGTGTCAGCAAATTCTGCAGCTTAAATACGTTTGAAAAAACAGATCTGGGGTTAGTTGGAGTCCCGCAGACATGGCTTCAAATGTGCGGGGCGGGCAGGGGATTCCGCCAGGGCCAGAGAAAGGAAATGAAAAGATCAAGAAGCAACGAGCCGGTTTCTTTTTATTCCAAGTCTGGAGAATAAACACAGGCCAGGTTGTTTTCTGCCGAGCTATGCTCACACAGGGACTGATGTGAACGCGTCGGGGTGGTGTCGGGAACACCCCGTTCAGTAACAGAATACACTTTTCCGGGCGGGCGAGCTGAGGTGCCAGGGCTGAGCTGTCCCGGCCGTGCGAGCGGGGCTGTGTCTCGGGGCTAATGTCATCCAGGTAATTTTCTCCCTTGGGTGATCAAATATTGTCGTGTGAGAACACATCACTTTCTCCTGCCACCGCTTTCCCAGGAAAGGACGCATGTTTAGGGAATGATGTCTCACTTCTTAACCAAAGCCTCGGCATCACCACCTCGAACTCATCTTTAGTTCTGCTCTTGTATTTCTTGGTTTAATGTCACCGGAGGAAAAATTAATAGTTAAAAAGGATCCGGGGTTGGGGGGAAACGAAGCCAAGCCGGGGTCAGCACCAGAGCCGGGGTCAGTGCACCCAAGAGCACACACAGCTCCCTGACTCTGCTCATCCTCTATGTCCAATATAGAGCCTTGCACGCCTTTCCGGAGAAACCTTCTCGGAGACAACTTTTGCTAAACCAGAGCTGACAGAGAAACCTCGGGAGAAGCAATGCAACTTGGTTCCCAGGGACAACACGTGTTGCCCAATGTTTCCCAAATTGTCCTCAATACAGCCAGAGTATCTGCAGAGAGTGTCTTTTGCAGTCCCCTGAGAAAGTGATAGCTCTTGTGCGCTTTTGATCCTGGATTCTGGTTTAGTCAAGTTTCGGTCTGAAAAAGTCAAATGCGAAAGTCTAAATTTTATGACTTCGGGATTTGAACCTTAGGTCTGGGCACAAGAACACACCAACCCACTGCAAATCAGAGAGGCAAAATCATTATAGCCTGTCATTGGGGTTACTGTTCTGTCTTTGAAGCGGAGTCCAAGAGTAAACTTTTCTGATGAATCGAAGTCGTTAAATTTTAGTGCAGATGAATTATGGTTTAGCTTCTAAAATAGTACAAATGTTTAATAAAAATCATCTCATCTGTGGCCTTTTAGAATCGCCTTGTTTCACCAGCGAAAATTCAATTTGAGGCATCTCACCCTTTTTTAAATGTCATCTTCCCAGCAAACTCCATTTATTAACATTATCAATTTTCTCTTTCAAGTCTGTCAGTCTCATGATTTAAGGAGACTCTTTGTCTTAAAGATTTCACAATCGGAAAAAGCCGACTCGAGCCATACCGCTGCGTGATTTCGGAAGCGTGGACAAACAGCCGGGCGGGCGTGTGCATCGCGCTAAAAGCCCTTCCAAGGGACACGCGGGGCCCGGTCCCGCCGGCCCGGCCGGCTGCGGGAGCGGGACGGGGGCAGGACCCGGGGCGAGCAGCGGGCGCGCTGCTCCGCGGGCTCTGCGCGGCAGCGGCGTCGGGGGGCTCTCGGGGGGCGGCGGGTGCGTGTGCGCCGGGCTCCGCTCCCACCCGTGCCCAGCGGGCTCCGCACCCACCCGTGTCCAGCGGGCTCCGCTCCCACCCGTGTCCATCTCTCCCGAGAGCGGCCGGCCCGGGCCGAGGCACCTTCCCCGCTCCCCCTGCCCTCCCGCGGCAGCCGCAGCGCTGGGGTGGGTAGCGCGCACATCGACATCAACTTCAGTGAAACCAGATGCCAGGGTCTAAATTAATACTAGTGTTTTGCAGATTCTATAACCATTAAAGCATCGAATTAATTAAGTTCTGCGGCTTTCTTTAAGTCGAATGCTTTCGCTTTATTCCCATCGATGGGAGGCGGGTCAGTGCACTCGGGCACAGTGATCAGATACTTTCCAGAAGTTTATCTGCACATCAGAACACGTTCTGAACCGATTCCAGGAACACTTCGCTTCTCATCCTGCAAGCTTTGGAGAGTACAGTATAAATAGCGGACCAGACTGTATTCGCAGTAGAGCAGACCCCAGCCCTCCCAAAATGGCCATTTGAAGGAGGGTTTGGATTTTTTTTTTTTTTTTAGAGGCTCTTTCCCGTAACCCCGCCCCGTCACAGGTAGGTAAAGTCAACAGGCAGGGTCTAAATTAGAAATGTTTTAATGGGAGAGGGATTGTCTGGGGACCTCTCTCGTTCATCTCCTTGCAAACAAAAATTAAAAAAGTTTCCTAGAGCACAGGAAAACCCTGATGACCTTACAATTCACCCTGCACATTAAGACAGTGGCTGCACGGCTGCCTGCCTGAGAAGAAAAAGCAGTAGACTTCAGCGGAAATTGAAACAAGGACATTTCTGCTTAGAACGGACTTGGTCTGGTACATCTTTTGGATCAGATCAAGACAACTGGGTTTAATTTTGCTTGGTTTTACAGGGAACACGGGAAAGAGAAAGCCGCACCAAAGTGGGGCCCAGGGTTTCAGAAATGAGCAGCTGATCAGCTCTTCTCTCCGCGCCAGAGCGGTGCCTTACGCTAAGCAGAGAAGGCAGGTACAGCTGAGCCTGCTCCGGGCTATTGCAGCACATGGCCATACCGGAGGAGGAGGAGGAGGGCTCTGAACGGGCTGCGGATCTCTTTGCTGAAAGAGGCGGACTCACCACCCCCCGGCTCCCTGGGGCCACGAGTGGACCCTGTGTCCCGACCCCTCTTCCGCTCCCTCCCGCGGAGCTTCAAAGATTGTCCTTCTGCGCGGGTTTCCGCCATCTCTGGCCACTTGCTCACCCTGAAATAGCAATCCCATCTGGCACAGGGGATCTCGCCGAGAGGTTTCCTCCTCCTCGAGGAGCTGCGCCCTGCACAGTAGCAGTACCAGGGGAGAACAAGCCAGCAAACTGCCAGAGCCCTTTAGGGGACACACCGGCAGGTTAATAGACAGGCGAGAGGCACGGACAGGGCTTCTCTGGCTACTGGGGGTCGCAAGGAGGGGGGGCCCTTTTCAACAGACTTTCAGGGAGACCACCAGAGCAGGGAGAAACTCGCTGTGCAGGACTCCTCAGTACTGAGTAGCTGCGTGCAGCTTCGTTTGAGCAGCAGCAATGAACGTGCAGCAATTTAGTCTGTATTTCTCCCATGTTTAATCCTACGATTAACCCCGCGTTCACTCGCGCGTTCTCATGCAGTTAATAAAAGGAAAAAAGAAAAAGAGAAGGTAACAGTCCCAGAGGCCTTTGGAGAGCTGAGCGCATCCCGGGGCGGGTGTCAGGCAGAGCTCTGCGCGCAGCGCTGCTCGCCTGGGGCCGGCCTTGCGCGCCGCCTCTCACCTCCATCCCGACATTGTGTCTGTCGCGACACGAATCGGGCCCCGCCAGCGCCACACCCGCCTGCGGGTCCAGCGTGGGAGGCTGGGGACTGCTCCGGTCCCGAGCAATTCCTCCGACATCCTCGAAGGTGGAAAAGTTTTCTGGCTTCCCGTGGCCAGATCACGGGCTTGGGCTCGGCCGAGCTCACCAAGACCTTCTCAGGAGTGTAAATATTTCAGTCTTTCCTATGAGAAAAAAAAAAAAAATAGAAATCAAAACCCCTAAACAACCCTGGCCCCGGATAAGTCCCCGGGCAGGAGTTTGCTGACCCCGTCCAGTCCCTTCCCGCCACCACATCCCCTCACTCAGGGACATCGGTGAGCTCTGATGATAAAGGAGCTTCATTGCCAAGAGTCACATATCTAGTCGCAAAGTGCTGTAAATATTTTCATTACACTAAAAAAATAACTCGATTAAAGGATACAGTTTATTGGAATAATGCGAGTGCATTTCAAAGAAATCAAATACCCAGAGTTACTCAATATTCAGACACTCGAGGCTACAAAGCGAGGTGCAAACAAAGCCTTTTGCAGCAGAATAGCAGCAATGTGTGGCACCTGAAGTAAGTCACTGCTGGGGAGCTGTGTCAGACACTACTAATTAACCTACTTTTCAACTGAGTTGATGTCAACTTTTTGTGAGCGAGGAGAGACGTGCTCTTCCTTGGAAGACGGACCGAGCCCATCGCGGTCCTTCGACGTGCCCCCGACCCCGTCGATGCCCCCCGGTCCTGTCAGGCATCCCCCCGTTCTGTGGGACTGAGCAGCATCCGTCAGACAAAGCTATGTGGTGTTTGATTTGTGGTTTTTCGTGGGGTTTGGAGCGCCCTGCGCAGCTCCGGCTGCAATTGCTCTTTCTCCAGGAGTGACCCTCTGCCTCCTCGGCGTCACAGGGCAGTGGGCGGCCGTGGACGACAGGGGACAGCCCTCCCCCACCTCGGACTTCCAGTGAAGAAGTCGTTCTCCGCGTGGGAAAGCAGCTCTTCGCTAGGGGGATGTAACAAGCTGCTGTTTTACTTTTACAAACTCAGAGCAGGAAGACAAAATTAAATTGGCCTCTACACACCCATGAGTGCATCTGAGGGATTCTTTAGCTCAGCAACACAAAAATCTCTGAAATAGTACATAAAGTACCCCCCCACCCTCTAAATTTCTCAAACAGCCACAAATAAAATATGGAAGATCTAGTCTTTCTCTCTCCCCTATCTTTCCCAAAGCACCAGCAAAACAAACTACCCTACCTCATCTGAATTTACATAGCCCTTTAACTAGGTACAGATGAGCCAATTTATATCACCTGTGGAGCTGGTCCATGGCTATATATAGATGAGAGATAGATGAGAGAGGACTGCCTCCTCCTTTTTTTTTTTTTTNCCTGTTAAGGGAGAGAAGGAGACCTAGTAGGTTACTCACAGGTAATTGGAAATTTATGCCTGGGTTTTACATGTAAAGGAAAATTAAGAACTTGTAGGTCGAGGGCATGATTTGTGAGGAGAGGTGTCAGAGAAAAGAGGTAGTGTAGAGAGGAAAAAGCTTAGAAGAACTGAGTACAGAAAAATTTGTTGGTGAGAAAAAGGCCTGAACAAGGACTGAATGCTTGCTTTCTCCACGGTAGACATCAGAAGAGAGTGGGCTTAAATTGTGGCAAAGGGGGTTGGAGGTAGAGGTGGGTTGTGGCCTCCAGCTGTAAGGAGACCTGAGTGTTGGAACTGACCTAAGAAGCTTTTGGAGTATTCATCCATGGTGGAGAAGCCAGACAAGCCTCTGCTAGGGATGACATGAGTGTGAAGATCCTGCCTTTAAGGCAAAAGACTAATTCTTCAGTCTCTCTAGCTATATCTGATATATTTTAGATGAGAGAAATGACAGAGGAAATAACTGATTTGGCACTAAAAAATTAAAATAAACTAAACTCACTCTTGTAGCATCACTATGCTAAAGGAGAAGAGGTTTAGGCTGCATACAGATCCTCTGACATTGCTCCCAGCAAGTGGGACAAGCTTTGAGGACACGAAGGCAGGCTTTGGTAGTAAAGGATTAGTATTTTGTAGTATTAGTATGGTAGTTAATTATATAGTTACCATATTAAGAGAGAAAGGGCAAGCCAAGTGAAAATGTGAACTTTGCAAGGTGGGAGGACTGGGTACTGCAGCTCCATCTAGGAGCTGGACTTGTGAGGTCCACAACTAATGTGTGAATCACTGAAGTTTTTTTGCACCATGTGCTGAGGTTGCAGGGACATTCTTAACTTAAGAAACCCTTTTACTGTGCAGGTGACCACTTTTCCAAAAGAAGTAAGGATCTGACTTTTAAAATCATCGTGAGTGCTAACAGCCCTGAATGTCAATGTAAGTACTTAATTTGAATTTTCCAGGCCTCTAATTCTTTTACCTACTAGATCACTAGGAATAAGATTCAGTATGTGTCCAAATGCTGAAAATGTGGCTGGTTTTATACCTGTATGTCTCTGAAATCAAACAAAAACCTTTTTCTTAACTGGGAGCTGAAGAAAAAATATGTTATCCTGAAGTCTGAGTTCTCAATGTATTGAAGGAAGTGTGCAAAGAGTGGTGAAAAATATGGAGGGAGCAATTTCTAATGGAAAACAGAACACAATATTATGGTGCTGTTCCCTGGAATTTAGTTGTCATCCAAGTGTTTCCCATGAACAATAACATTCCAGATATATCCACCTGGTAGCAATGGGCACAGCTTTAGAGTTTTAAATGTTTTTTTTTAGCGTATATGAACCTGAAAACATACTTTCTACTGGGAGACAAGCTGTTTGGTGAAGAACTCCCACTCTTTCCTCTGCTTTGATATAAAATTTCTCTTTTCATTTACTGACATACTTATGGAAATAATTTGCAAACATATTGTATCTCTTAAGTTTGGGATATTATGCCATTTGTTCTTATGCAGACTCCTAAGTGAAGGCATTGTGGGGGTCCTGCTTAAACAGTGGATGTGAAGAAAGCTTCATGTATTTCATGGGTTGGTGGGTAGGGACTGTGCTACAGCATTTCACCTCCTGCTTGTTGAACAATTGTGCATTAACTTTTCACTTTTCATTTAAAAGAAATAGCAAAAAGTTGAGTCTAGCACCCTCAGTCACAGAGATTGCTATGAAAAAATAACTTCCAGACCTAAACTAATGTGTTATTTGAGGGAAGCTGAAATAAACTGTTGGTGTGAACAACCCCATCTATTTTAACAGATTGCTAATTCAGAAGCAAAAACTAAATTGGGAAAAATGCTGTATTAAATAAATACCATATGCGTGACTCATCAGCATGTTTCTTTTCATGTTTAATTATACCTAGGCTTCAAGGTCTATTGTTTACCTTAAAATAGAAAGAAACACCCATTTTTTTTTAAAACAAAATGTAGCAAAATTTAGGGATTTCAGTCCCAATTGCTCCATCAAAGTAGCCAGGACACTTGCTACACGACAGAAAGAACAAACTTTATATGTGATAATTTAATTTTGCAAAGTTTGCCATGCATCTTCTTTAAGAATATAAACAGAAGCACAAGAGCAGTGCAGCAATTACAATGCCAGACAGTCGTTTGTATTGAATAGGTCATTTAGAATGGAGTTCTGGCAAGTGTAAATGTCTGCTGTGCTGCTTACAGCTCCTCTTGGGCACAATAAGATTTGTGAAAGTGTTTTCTACTTGGTGTTTCTTGAACAAACATTTTCTCTGGAGGAGTCGGGGGTTTGTGTCTTTTTCTTGTTTGCTCTCCCTGAGCACAAATGACAACATAATTATTGCATGCAAGGTAGTGATGGTGTTGAGGGACTTTCAGCGTATTTATGGTTTTATCTAAATTCTTTTTCTTCCTCTGACTAAAATTTTTCAGAAATGTATTAATTGCCTGTATAGCTCATATATAAACCTTACAATTTATGAAATTACTATTATTATGGATGATGGATAGTGATATTTTTACTTTCATATACCGAAACCTTGTTCTCTTGTTGATCTCACAAAATCTCATAGCTTTCTGTGTAGGAAACAGGCTTGCAATTTGGATTTTGTCTGTGGAGATACCCACAGCAAAGGGCTCCTTTTTTTTTTTTTTTCATTTGTTTTGGTGGATAAGTAGCCTTATATGACAATGAAGAGGACAATCTGGTGTGCTGTTACTCGTGCAAAAAATGGCAGATTAAAATGTGATACAGGATGGTACTTCATGTAGCTGGGAGTAGGATTTCTTAACATCTTTACAACTACCTATCATAAATTATTTAATGAGGTTATCTGGACACGTTCACTGCTGAAATAAAATAAATCATGAGAATCTGAAGATGTATAAAGGGGAAACTTCCTTTCTGTGTTCAATCTTAAAATTGCAGAGGACTCTGATTAGAAAGACTGTGCAGCAAGAGCTCTCTTCTCCTGCAGTGCAATGTGGCCCTGAGCTGCTGCAGGAAGCTGGGGCAAAACCTTGGCTACACAGGTGGGGTGGCTGAAGGTGGCCTAAACCTGAGCACTCCAGACCTGTAACAGCAGTGGTAAACGTGCCCAGTGCTTCTCACATCCTTCAAGTCACGAGGCAGCAGAAGCAGATGTCCAGCCTAGGTGGCAAATATTCTACTTGGTGCTCCCTGTTACCGATTATCCAGAGAGTAACCACGGCTGGTGAGTGCCATGACGAAAACAGAGGAAAGAAGATGGGACAGGGCTCACGCTCGAGCCTTGCCCTAACTCAATCACCATGAGGTCCACGGCATAGGCTGCAAGCTGGATCTTGAGCATTCTTCTGAATTCCACAGACTGAGAGCAGCAGCCTGGCCTTTCCAGGCTTTTCTCCTGACTCCAAGGCTGTTTAGCAAAGAGCAGGTAACCTCTTCTGACAAATCACAGGATAGTTCAGAATTTAGTGGTCAAGGACCAACAGCACTGGAGAGCACTGAGGCAAAAAAAACCCAGCAGAGTTCCTGGATCATCCATTTTTAGCCAATTTATGAGTCATGAGATGCAGGAATTCAGCAAAGGACATTTTATTTTTATAATTATTGTCTCAGGTCTATGTACACCACAGATGTACCTAAAAGCAACCCTTGCAAATCCGAAACCCACAATTCCTGCAGAATCTTGTGGTGAGGTGCATTTGTATGGATGCTGATGTTTTACGCGCTGCTGTTGGCTTCTGTGCCATGTGAAGCTGAGGTGGCTGGAAACACTTAGCAGGTGCTACATGTCATTCCATGAAATACTTGGGGATGGCTGGTGCAGACAGCCTTGCTGACACCTGCACGGCCAGCCTTGTCCTGCAAGGGCTGGTTCACTTTGCTGTTTGATCCACATCTTGAGACAGATGGAAGTGCTGCTGGGTGAGGAGGGAAAATGGCTGGCAGCCGTGTTGGAGGAACATGGCTTTGCTGATTGCTTCCTTGAAATGCTTTCCTCCAGCAGCTGTGGCTTTGGGTACAATGGCTCAATTTTAAAGAAGCACAGTTGTTAATAATGTCGTGCTTGGGCATTTGACTGTTTTGGGGTGTTCTTTACAGCCCAGACCGGCAAGCCTGTTCTTTACTCTTTGGAGCAGTGACAAAGCTTTTCTAGACAGCAAGGTCCTAAAAGGATTTCATTGGGAATTCCCTTACTTTACATATGTTGGTATTCAATGAATTTTTACTTGACTTATTCTTGTCCTATGTTCAATACTTTTAGGGAGAGGGGAACACACCTTTGTTCTCAAGGAAAAGGCTTCTTTTTTTTTTTTTTGTAATTTAAATTTCTACCCTTCCCCCCACTGTTGCTTTTCTTAAACTTTAAAGATACTTTCCTGGTTACAAGGTCACCCTTGTCTTGCTTGGTGTGCCCTAAGATAGGCTTGCTTTTCTATGGTGAAATACTGGGGGTTTGATTTAGTTATTTTTGTTTTGGCTTGTATAAGCTTTGAGTAACACTTTTTGAGTGTTATTGACTGTATCATTACATCAGATTGAAAACTTTTGTTTTCCTGAACATCAGCTATACGTAGAGGTAAGGAGATAAATTTCCGGACCAAAGATTTCTGATATTCTAGGGATATTCTAGAGGCTTCTAATTTCAGATCATTGTCACACTGGAAAAACAAGGACCTTGGCAGACTTCAGATTTATGTGTAGCAGAGAAAAAAAAAAAATCGAGCCTCTAGATATGATATGTCTGGCCTAATTCTGGTATGGTTCAGTGAGCTGTGCAGTGTTCTGCTTGATTTACCTCAGTATAAACAGTGTTTGATCTCCTCTCCCAGACTGGTCTGGTCCCCCCTCCTTAAGTAAGGAAGTCAGGAGAAGTTTTGATCCCTATAGTCGGAGCAGTGGCCTGGCCTCCCACAACTTGTTTTATTTGAGGGCCTCCTCAGCCAAATCTCCTGTGTTCAATTGGATGCTGCTGCTTCCAGGATGTGCTGTTCGTGTTCACCCTGCTGTGCTGGCACTTCTCGGCAAGCCTTTAGTATGTCCGTGATGCCACGAATACCCCAAGATATATGGATAGCCTTTATCAGAGTTTGCTTGAATTCCTGCTTTACTTTTAATGGGTCACACAGATCTGATAAACAAATGTTTGTTTTCATCTAGATCATAGACCTCAGTGCCCCTTTTGGCCTTTTGGCTGCTTGCTGGTTTGTGTGTGTGTGTAAAGTGCAGAGTTTTGTAGAAATTCAGTACTACAGGAAAAAAATACCTTTCAGATGTGCTTTCCCTGAAAAAAGAAATTCTCATTTTCCAATATTATGCATAGTTATGGTATTCCAATTTAATTACATACAGAATAAATATAACGTAGACCCCAAACTGGTGAGATCAGCTTTCAATCACAGCAGGCCACAAGCTCCAGTAATTAACCATACCTCCACAAACCATCCCTGCTAATAAATCCAGGAAAAAAAAACACAGCAGAGGAAAAAAGGAGAAACGAAAAATACAGGATTTTATAGCAAAGGGCCAAAGAGCACCCTGATGGATGCACAACATATCCCTCAGAAAATATACAGTGGTAAAGCATTTGTTTCCCAAACTGAGGTGCCTGAAGCTGGGGATCTGGAGGCGAGAGGGGAGGTCTTCCTTTGAAGTGAAGGTGTGCTGGGGACCTGAGCAGGGACACTGGGGTGGCTCAGCTCCCTGTCCTTCCCCGTTGGCCCTGAGCCCCTTGGGGAGCACAGAGGGGAGATAGGGGGTACCCCCAGCTGGGGGATGGCGTGGGCAAACTTCTTTGTGGAGGAGCTGGCTCGAGGTGAGGTCTGGGCTGCTCTGACTCAGTGTGGGAGATGGCAGCACCACTGCAAAGCCTGAGTCAGGAGACAGAGTTAATGTGGACTGTCCTCTCCCGTGTGGACTTGTAGGCTTTCACATGGAATCTAGCTGCTGCTTCTCAGTGGTGCTTGAAATTTTCCACTCTGCTTCTGATGTGGCACGTGCAGCCCTTGAAAGTTCCCAAACTAGAGTCTTAACAAAAGAGATATAAAGCAGGGAGTCATTCTTCAGCTAAAAACAAACAAAATTAAAGACATTCTAAATGAAACAATGGGAATTGTGGAAAGATCACCTGTTTCATTTCAGTCAGGCCCCCAGAGATATTAAACACACTTACTTCACAGACTTAATTGCCTCAGGATGAGGCAATCCTGTATATCTTTTTTAGAACCATTAATAACCTACTTCACCTGATTGCAGCAAGTATTTTATTAGAGGATTTGTCAAATGGTAAATGCAAGGACTTTATGCACAGATAAACAACAAAAATTGACCAAATTTAGCCTCCACTTACAGCTAAAGCTCATTTTTATTTTAATCTTCCATTTAATTTGAAACTTAATAGCTTTTCAAAAATTAAACCTACGTGATTTTCCTACAACACTTATTTTGATTAAATCAAATATGCTCATTTGTACAATACTCAGTGCCTTGTTATTGAGCATTGTTGAATATGTGCAATTTTGTTTGCTCCTTTTATTCCTGACATGACATAGAAGAAAGCAGAAATTCTTGAAAGATAATGAAAAACTAGCCATCCACAATTTATATTTGTGTTTATTTACATGTGTTTATTTGCAAGCAGAGATTGCTGCCCTTCAGAAGAAGCCAAGGCATGTACACAATAGAAATGTCTGTTGCCTGGATGGTAGAAAACAGTCTGCAAATTTCAGGGTGTCTCAGTGACAAGATAAAACTGTGGTGGAAAGAGCAGGCAATGTGTTTGTGAGCAAGGGGGGGTTGCTGCTGTGTGACATCCAGCCCTCCTGGCCGTGGTGAGAGAGAGGGGAGCAAACTGGTGGGAATCCAAAGGACAACAGCAAACAAAAGCAGGAAGTTAACAAATGTGTCCTTCAATAAAAGCAGGCAATAATTTGCTTTCTTCAGTATTAAAAGGAGGAGAATGAGGGGCCTCATATGTGTTTTGGGGTGGAGAGGTAATAACAAAGAAAAGGCCATCCATTGTTTAATTCTCTGTAGCTATTATCCGAAATAGGCTGATATTTACCAGAAGGTAAGATTGGGTTGGATATTAGGGAGCAATTTCTAGCTGCTGGGATAGTGAAACACAGAACAGATTGCCAGGGTATGGGTAGAAATCTCCTTGATGGAAATTCAAAAAACCAAGTTGGACCTCTGCTGTTTGGAGCTGTTTGGAGACAGGTCCATCCAGCTCCAGCTCTGGGGCTGGACTGGTCTGATGCTCTGCTCCTCAGCACTCTGTTCACGTGGCTCTGTCCTAGGGCAAGGTCAGGCAAACACATATGCAATACAGCAGAGAGACTTTTCTGTGGAATAGAGGGAGTATCTGGTCCTCAGTATGCAACACACATTTCTGGCTGGGAGTTAAGGCACGGATGGAGAATGATGTCTGTCTGCCCTGCTCTACAGAGCTAATACCTCTTCTGCTGAAGCTACTTCTAACAGAATTTTGTGTTATAAATTTACACTGCCACGTTTATCTTACTTTCCTTAAAATAAACCAAAAATCTAGCATGGCTTTGGCACCACCTTCCTCAGCCCCAAATGTTTTAATCTAAAATACCACTGAGTTGCCTCAGAGTGCTTGTAATTCACTGTCTCACATCACTACCTTTTGCACCATCAGTGCATCCCTCACAGAGCCAGAAACTCCCTCTTCTGTCTTCTGGTAGTGGGAAAAGTGGAAATTGAAAAGAAAATATGAATGGGAAATAAAGTTCCCAGAGATTACAGCATTGCCTCTTCTTAGTCTCATTATTTTGATTTCAGTTGAAATATATGTGAATTAAATTAAAAATTATGAAATATAGAAACATTCCTGTGGCTATTAAAATCTGTGTTCTGATATACCTGCAGATTCACAGGGAACTTTTTTGTGTACATTTGAATGGAAGCTCTAGAAGAGGCTATCAAAAGGAAAGGAAATTTCCACTGCAGAAATATTATTTCCTTATGAAATACATTATGACTTACTCTGCTGTCGTGTGCTGGTGACTTAAAGAACATTGTGGAAGATAAGGACTGATTATGAATTCTGTGTTGGTGAAGATTAAAGATCCCCCTTAATTCCTGTTGAATTATTCTAAAAGGAAAATATCATGTCTCAGCAGTAGATTATGGATATCTGCTTGCTCTTTGGCAGGGGAAGACAGAGAGACATGGTCTCTTCAACCTCAGGCTGTCTGTATTCTGAGGAGAGTGCACTGACAGTTCATCAGACAAGCTCACCCCTTTGACTAGCTGGCCAAAGGAGGAAGATATTTTCATGTACAAAATGCCCTTTAGCCCTAAGCCTCTCCTCAGGCATCTAAATTTCAATTAGAAACCTAACCTCAGGCACTATTAATGCATTTTTTTTTCAAACTCGCCTTTGTCGCATTAAAATAAGATGGGATATGTGCACTTACACTGCAAGGAGAATATGATGAAGAGGGGAAAATCAACCTTTATTAATATTAGCTTATCATCAGTAATAAACTTAATAGCATTCACATTTCAGTGATAAAAATCCAACTGGTTCCAGTGCAGGATAGTCCTTTATGAGTCAACAGGAGCCAACTCGGCACATGCTGCAGGTGATCAGTTCTGCCCTGTCTTTCTTGCAAATAGGGTTTTTCCTTCATTTTCTCCAGTCAGTGTTCTCAACATTGAAGTGTTCTTGACATTCCCTTCCTAAGGAAGTGTCTTATCTGCCACGCTCACTAACTGCTGCCTGACTTGGGCTCTCTTTTGGGCTCTTTTTTACTTTCTAGCAGTTGTTCATGTTGTTTTTTAAGTGGTGGCACATCTTTGTAAAAAGGATGGAGAACACAGTTCAGAAGGGTTTGTAGGGAGGTTGGTTGTGTGTGCTTTGCTTACCAGGCTTCCAACTCAACATCCCTTGGTGGGTTGGATTTGAATTTGCTCTTTTTGGCTTTTCTGTCCAAGTGCCTTCTAGGATGCTACCTCCTGGGAACCCCAAATAGATCCTTTCTTCAGCTGTTTGTTGAAATAATCCTGCTGCAGCCACTGAATGTTGGGGAGGGCTCAAGTCTGGTTAACCTGTGCTTTGCAAAACCAGTCCTCCTCACAGGGAAAGGAATGACTGGTTTCAGTATCTCCACTGGACTTAAGAATGGGAGTGGTGCTAAGCTGCTTGTCATTAGATGAAAGCACAAGGAATCATGTGCATGTTCAGACAGAAATTTTCCAAGTAATTTATTACTTTTTTTTTTAAAGTAAGGAAAAAAAAGGGTGCAAGTTGGAACATTTTATAGCAGCTCTGCAGAGAGTTTTTAGGCTCTTGAGTTGTGGGTATTTACGTTGTGTTTGAGACCCATATTAGGTAATTTATGTTCTGTTTGGATCTGGGCCCAAGGTATCAGTAAGAAGCTTATAATTTTGCAGTGACCTACAGCTCTCTAGAGACTTAGATTTCTACCAGAACATTAGCTTTGATAGAAAGCTAGGTGTTTTCTGCACTTGAGACACTGGATCATAAAGTTATAGGACTGGAGAACACCTCAAGGGGTGAGCTAGTCAATCCTCCTTTCCCAAGTATAGCTAAACCCATGTTTTAGCATTGGTGTTGGAATGTATATAGGACACAGCTTAGGAATGGGGAAAGAAGTCTGGAAAATAAATAGCATCAATTGATTTCCTAGTTTAGGAGCCAGGAAGGGAGAGCGATCAGGATACGAAAGCTGTAGCTTAAAATGACACTTTCATACACATTTGTGTCTCTAAGGAAGCATGCCCTCAGCATAATACCAGTCGTAAATGAGATCTCTAAGAGCACCACTGCTCCTTCAACTTCACTCATCTAAGTTGTGAAGAACACCCTTCTCATGTTGTTGTGGCTGCTGCTCAGCAGTACTGATGACAGAAAGTCTCTGTGTTACTCCTTTCTATGACTTCACATAGTGTTCTTTTGGCTCTGCTTCATTCTAAGAACATTTTGCCATAGCTTCAAATTTAAATAATTTTAGTCATTGCCTGGTGAGAGCCCCTCATCTTGATTGGGACCTTCAACCCCATTTACAACTCAGCTGGTGGAATGTAATGTTTGAAGTCATCTTGGATGATGAGCTATTAGACAATGACTGGCTTCTCCTCTCAGGTGTGAATGGCTGCATGAGCAGAGCTTCATGAACTCTTTGTATGGGAAGTAGGATAAACATGGATCTGTATCCATTCTTTCAGCAGACATGGATGGGATCCCTTTCTCTTCAAGGAGACGGAGAACAGATTTTAAAGGATGAGAAGGTAGACCAAGAAAAGTCTTCATTTAAGACTTCCTTGTATGCATAACAGGGCCTTTTGTTTTCTTTTGCAAATGGTTTTGGTGTCACTTTGTGGGTGGCTTTCATGGTATGGAGCTGGAAAAGCATTCAAAAGGAACAGGGGAGAACTAAAACAGTCTCAGAAGGGAGTTGCTGTTATTCAGGAAAGTAATCAAGACTACTCTTGCAGGAAAGCCAGTTTCTGCCTAATAACACTCCTTCCTTTGCTTTAAAGAAGTATTGGTGGTGTTCCTTGTCAACAGAAAAAATATTTATATTTCTGAAAAGAACTGTTTCCTCATAAATTCTGGGTAATAGAGTTCTGAGGAACTCCAGGTATGGAGGACACCCAGATGTGTTCCTCTTCGAATGTCTTTGTGAACTGGAAATTTTTCTCTATTTTAACTCTGGTTTTTTGCTCCGAGTCTAAGACACTGAGGGCTTGACAAAAACTGTTTTGTCTGGAGTTTTAATAACATTGTCTGAGTTTCCCATCTTTGCTGAGCAACTCAACAAAGCTTTAATCAAAAGAATTGCATTCTGAAATCTGTATTTTAGATACCTCTGGCATACAAAAGCAATCCATTAAAGTTCTTCTCCAATGTCTCAATTTAAAACAATAATGAAAAGATCTTTTAAATTCATTTGGCTTGGGACCTACATACCTGAAAAAGATTGACATGATGAGACCAGGTTGGGGCAAATGAGACAGTGTGGGAGACAAAATCTCAGGCAAACCTATGATTTAGTGCAGTGTATCCCCTTGTATTCCCCAAACATTGTGCTTGGAGATAGCAGAGGTTGCAACTGAATCTTGTAGTGACTTCAACTTGTATCTCCTCTGAATCAGGAGTAGTCTATAACATAAATATAAAAATGTAGAACTTTTCAGAATTGCAGAAAAAACCTTCACAACGAAAAAACCTCTTTGAAGATATGAACATTGCTGGCTTTATTTCTTGGCAGGAGGCACTTGTTAGGTAATAGATTATTTTTTTTCCCATTAAAAGTTGATGCTAGAGTAGCTGAGACTGTTTTTTCATTTTTGTTTGGCAGAGGAAAGATGTCAATTTATTTTTGCTTTTACAGTCATAACAACTCTTTGCCTACTTACATTTATGCACTTAATATTTTGCTGTTGTGGCATTAGACTGGTTCAACATGACCTGGTGGAGCAACTTCAAGCCATTGAGGCATTCAGACAGGTTATCCATTTTCTGAGCAAGATTGGTTGCTATGAGCAGATAAGGTTTCTCTGTGTTCATCTGGCACCTGTGCTGGAAATGATACTGCTCAGGTGGTATTTCTTGGCTCCTGAGCTACATCTGAAGAAATGTTGTGTTTTCTCCTCAGTGTCGTGTTGAGGGTAATGCTTAATGATTTCAGGATAATCTAGTTTTTTAAACAGTTATGTTAGCTCCTTTCAGCTTCTTGGTTGGCTGATACTGTTCTTCATGGTCTAATTCAGCTTATTTAATCAGCACAGTTATCAATTGCATATTATCTGTATGTCTGTATGGTCTTTTAAAAACTGTCTAATTTTCATAGAAGTTCACTTTTATAGAAGACAAACGTGTATAAAATCACCAAGCATCAGATATCAAGATACCTTATCATTTATTCACTGTCTTATGACAACATACAAGAATGGAAGAGCTCAAGCGATGTCACTTAACAAAATCACCCAAAGTAAATTCTTTTCTATACTGTATGTAGTTAATTTCTGAAACTTTTTGCCACAGGATACTAAGATGTCATAAGAGTTGAAGAGCTGATTGGACAATTTAATAGAAGAAAACACCATTGAGAGCTAGAAACACTGGTTTCAGTGTTCAGGAAATGGTTCAGGAAGTCTCTGTGCAACAAATGGCTGGAATTGAGACTATTGCCATTCATCTCTTTGAGTGTTTGGCCTCCCTCTACAGGCACCCACATTCAGCCACAGTTGGAATAGGATACTCCAACAGATAAACCTTGGTTTTATTTAAAACAGCTTCTTGTACCAAAGTTGGTTAATTAGGCAATCAGCTGAGAGATAAAGTACATATTTTTATGTAGATATACTTCCTGTTTTATTAAAAAAAAAAAAAAGCGCATCCTAACTTGGAACTAACCCAGCCCCCTCTGATGTCATTGACTCAACAAGCTGACTTCCATTATAAGTCAGTTTGAAAACTGGAAATCATAACAGCAGAAGTGTAAAACCAGAAAAATATTAGTTAATACTGTGTTAACTGATTATGTTTTAGACAAAGTGCTGGTTAAATGAGTAGGATGGACAGACCATGACTTTCAATTTCTTTTAAAATGTTATAGTTCTCAAGTATATTTTTGTACTGACATCTGGATATTTCAATATCTGAAGCAAATAGGAGCAAAACAGAAACCACCTGGATTTCCAAACTCTATATGTAGAAGATGTAAATGCTCACAGTTTTGCCTTGCTTCCTGTTTTCTTTGATTTTTTTTTTCTTTTCCTACTCTGCTTGTTTGCTCTATGAAAGCTTCCTAATTGCTCTATTTTGATTTTTGAGTTCCTTTAAATAAACACAATGTTGTTATTCTGCAGATGTGTAGGGAAACCCTGACCTCTGCTGAAGCCTGAGGGAGACCTATTGTTGATATGACTCCACTCCAGGACTTCACAGTGGTAATCACTGGGTCTAGGAGTAGAATTTTTATAGTTACAATATCAGGACCAACCTAATCAAATCTAAACTTCTGTGTAGGTCATGGTATGTGTTTCACTCAGTTTTCAGTGTTGAGTATTCTTCTTTTGTTCATCCGTGTAATGGACAACATTGAAATATTGCTTTGGGTCTGGATGTGAAATTCAGCTGTCACACAATATTTGGCTCACTAGACTTCAGTAGTTAGATGAAGAATTAATTTAGACTGTTGAATTGAAATAAATTCAGTTAATTGAAGTCAGTCAATAGGAGCTCTTTGTACATATTTGAAAGAAGAATGTAGACCTTTTTAAGTCTAATCAACTACAGAACATTATTAAGTTCCCATAAGAAATGGTTTAAGTGCAACGCGATAATGAAAAATGAGAGTGAAAAAATTTTGTTCATTTTGAGTAGCTCTACAATCTAGAATCTGAAAAGAAACCACTTTACATAATGGAAGGAGATACTTACAAAGCAGTCAGACTGAAAAATACCTAGAATTATAGGGGGTGGCAAATTAGAAAAGAGCTTGTAAAGTGATACAGTGGCAAAAGTAATTTTAGGAGAGATATCTTTTTAGAAACCAAGGAGGTGCTAATGCCTTTATTATGTGAAATGGTGCCTGCAACACCACACTGAGATCTGTGAGCCTCTGACAGTAGAAAATCATCACCAGTGAAAACAAAACGCAGCAAACCTGAAACACGCTTTGGAGGCTGGGGCAGAAGTAAGTACTGTATAGACAAATTCTGATTCTTTCACTCTGCTTTAGAATTGCTAATTTAAGAGTCTCCTTAGTGATTTAAAAGTCAGACAAATGTTACAAAACAATAAGAATAACCCAATGTTTACCACCTTTTTTTTGCCTTCAGGTGGGTTTTAACCAGGTAGAAGACTTTGAACTCTATCTTTAGGTTGACTGTCTTGTTCCATCACTGTATGTTAACACTGCCTTTGAGAAATCCAGAGCCAAATATCTCTGTGTACACCAGTATGCCATTTCTTGAATTTGTCTCATTCTCAGAGTGGTCTGCATCTCTTGCCTTGTTGAGGACATTGAAATGAGTTAGACAGCTGTACAGTTTTCTTCAAACTGCAGAAGTGTCTGCACTGGGCCAGGCTAAAGGTCAATCTAGACTAATACTCTGCACTTTACTATTGCCACGAGCAGACGCCCAGGGAAGAATGCAAGAACAACTGTGCAGTGATACTTCTTAGAATTGCACTTCAAGCTTCTTGTGGGATTTTCTCCTGTAGAGATACCATGTTTCTGTTTGCTAGTCCTTTTGAGTTTCTCCAGATGTTTTTTAAATCCTTATAGATTTTTTGGCAGTCCAGGTGTCTTCCAGTGAAGAGACTTCCTTAACCTAACTATGCACTGTGTATCAAGAATGCCCTATTTTCCTTCTGAACTTGACATTTACAAGTTTCATCTGATGGCCACTCAACTCTCCTAGAGAGTTGCTCCTTCCTCATACATCCCATCCATATCATTCTTGATATAGTGGAGGTTTACTATGTCTCTGTTAGTCATTTCAGTATTTCTTTTCCAGTCCCAAGAGGTTTAGCATATTTAACCTGCCCATGCCTGGAGGCTGTAACTGAGTGTTGTTCATACTTGTCACCCACTCCAACCCTTTTCCATTCTATTGCAGCTATCTGACCAGCTACATCAGTGTAACTGGAACTGCTCTCCTTTCGATAATTTACAAATTTGGCTTCTAATCTTGCATTGAGAGTCAAAGGGATTGAACCTTGGTCAGTTGAACTGAGCTCAGTTCGGATCCCCTGCAAACATCTGATAAGGAAACTGGAACTCTAGAGAGGACCAGAACCACATGTTCTCCTTCCTGGTGTGTGTGAACAGTTTGGACTGAACTGTTTTCCCTGGTTTGCTCAAAAGGACTTTGCTCTTCAGTGGTGATTATTTCTTTGTAAATGTCCAGCTTAACCTTAGTTATGAAGAAAAAACCCCTTTCTGTTCTTCTGAGTAAGCGGACAAAACACACTACCCTAAAATGTGAATAATAATTTTTAGTTAAAAAACTTTGTCCCCCCCTGCCCCAAGGTTCACTTTTGTCAAAAGCAATCTTAAAAAAAAAATTCCAGTCAAAGGGAAAGATTAGATCTAATGTCCTGAAGTTTTGGAAAACCATAAGATGAAAAATCAGCTGAAAATAGCCACCCATAAGAGTGATTAACAGGAAAGGCAGAAATTTAAACAATGCTGGAAAAGCACCCTGTGGGTGCTCAAAATTTTCAGCAGAATGGCTTAAAGCAAGCAAAGTTCAGCATGCTCATGAGCTCATGCAGGACTGGGGCTACGTGGAGGATGTGTTTTCTCTCTCCTCAGAGCTATATAAATGATACATCTTGGATAAAATTCATCCCCGATGTACAAGTTAAAAATAGAGACTAGAAACAATTCTTTTTAGATCTAAACATTTGCACGGGATAAGGACTATTGAATATTAAAAATCTGTGAAGTAACATAAACCAGAGCTGGACAGACATTCTCAGAGAGCTCTGTAAAAACTTACAGAAACCTGAGGTAATGATCAGACTAGGAATGTTTTTTCAAAAATAACTTTCCCCAGCTTTTTCAGGGTCTGTTAAATTTTATGTATTGAAAAAATATTCTCCGAATGGGATCTCAAGCCATCGGAAGCAGACTTTCTCTCCAATTTTTAGTGTGAAAAGGATCTTCTGAAATATATTTGCACACAAAGTTTATTTTACATGAGTTTGTTTATTTCTTCTGTTTCCATGCTGCTGAGGGTGAATTCTGCTCCATGCTAATCAGCCTGGATGGTTAATGCCCAATTGGTGTGTTAAGTGTTTAGGGTGATGATGCTATATAAGTAAAGCGCTAAATATAAATGAAATAAACCCATCATTACTACAGTTTGTATTCGGTTTATAGTGTTGTGTTCTCAAGATGTGCAATCCGTTTGTGTGTAGCAATTGGAGGTTATACACTTCAGATTATAAGGAGTTCAAGCATGTGGTACAGGAAGAAACATCAAAGGTTAGGCTGTTATTATTAGGACACTTCAAAGAAAAGAATTTCTGAAGCCTTTAAGTTTTATGGCAGGTGCATGAAGAGGTGCCAGGTCATCTCAGGGTGGTCAAAAGAAGACTACATTGAAACTAGATTGCATAGGACCCCTTTTATCTGTCAAAGACAGTTGGGACCCTGACTTGGAAAGAGTTTTAACAGTGATTTTGAATACTGGACATCAAGCCTCTCTGATTTCAGCTGCTCTCAGCATGGAAGCTTGCAGTCATGGTCTCTCCCAATGGGCACATCTGGGTAACAGAAGAGTGTCCTCCTGGTTGTGTCGCAGGCACAGAGCTCTGGGGCGGCAGCGGCTGGCGCTGGGTCAGGCAGGCTGAGCTCTCCACAAAACACTCAGGGGTTTGAAGCAGATATTTGCTTCGATAATTATGGCAGTGCAGGGGGATGACCTCTGGCTCCTGCTCAATGTCTGTAATCCATTTGGAGACAAAAATGTCATTCTGGTGTTACTTATTTGGGAGAAGTACAAAAGGAGATTAATTATATTTGTAGTTTAAACAAACTAGCACAATAAATCCAACACCTTCTGATTAGAACGTGATCATATTCCCCTAATGGGATATTACAGGAAGCTATATGGAGAACAATATTTTTACAATCAAATTAAGTGACAGTGATGGTTAATTTTAGCTTATTAGAGCAATATATGTTCAGACCTTGGAAAGAAAACATTTATTTCTTTAGCTTGTACAGACTTCTCTTTCCTGGAGACTTGTATCTCAGCCCCACCTGCTCTGTGCTGTAATTCGTCAATTTAATACCGCTTAGCAAGTATATTCTTCTTTGGAACATTATCAGGCAAAATAATGACTCTGTCTTAATAAAATGAAAAAACAAAATGAATTATATATAGCTAACAAAAACATATTCCCTGCAACCAACTGCAAGAGGGTTTCTTTCTGCTAATGAATTAATACATTAAACAATAATAGTTAAAAACCATTTTACATTGCTTTGATCACTCACTTACACGTCATTAAGTAGACCAAGCATTTTAGTGTGAAAAGGCTGTTTTACAAATTAGTCCAGAGGACATGTTTCACACTGAAGATCAGCACATATATTGTGTTTTATTTCAGCTGCACATGACACAACCTTAATATTAGAGCCAGATGATTAAAAGAACATTACCTGAGCCTTGAGAGTCACTGAATGAGCTATGCTAAATTGGTTGTTTTCTATTTTGTGATTAATTGTGCTTCTAAACCATATTTTAGTGTGCTTTGTTTTTCTGTCCCCAGTCATCCCATATTATTAAAGAGAAATTCTGCATATCTCTCCTGGAGTCCAATTAAGGATTTGCATCATGACTAGATTTTTCACTTTAATTACTGTATATAAAGTAGGTTTTGACTTATTTCCATATTTATCAAACTATGCAGAAGAAGCAAAATTCATCAAATAAACAGATATCTGTGGCTATAATTGCAGCCTGCACTGAGCATGTAGGAAGAAAATATGAGGGTCCAAATTTCATTATGTAGAACATAATAAACATCTGAATAATTAAACTGTGTGTAAATCAAATGCTTGGCAGTAGTAAGAATAGAGAAGAGACACCTTACTTTGATCAGAAAAAAATACCACGTTTCTAAATATATTTTAAAAAATATATTTTAAACATAATTCAATCAGCACTGAGTAGAAACACATGAACCAAAGGCTTAAATTTGTGGCTTGTTATCAGGTGAGGGAGGATGTCATGTGCATTTAGAAACATTTTTTCATTAATAGTAAAGTAAGCTTAGCTTTCACTTTTGCATGAGTATTGAAAGCATGCTGCAAACAAACTAGAGGATGCAAACTCTTACACTGAAATGGCAAGTTCAATTAAGACTTGCAGCCAGCTCTGATAAACTGCCTTAAATCAAACAGCATAATTGTTAAAGCAGAAGCTTTGTCAGATTTAACTGTGAGGACTTCATTGTTCACTTGAATATCTTCTCTTAGGTCTCAGTTAAAAGGAATATGGGAACATTTCTTTATTAAATGATTTCTAATTATGAGCTTTAATTAATGCTTTTCCATTTGTTATGAAGCAGTGCTATCATCTATTTCTATTACACATATCTTGAACCATGGTATTTTTAGTTCTATAAAAATTTCAAGGAAATTAAAATTCATATAGAACTGTGCAAAATTTTTCCAAGCTAAAAATACTAAAAATAAAGTTTTGTGGACCAGACCTGACTTCAGTGTAAAATTTTACTGATGTTAAATCAATGATAAGAACATAAAGAACATTCATGCTGATTAGCACTTAAAACAAAAAAAACCCACCCCAATCCACAACCTCTTATCAAGAAAACTTATGTCTACTTACTCCAGAACAAAGCTGGATTTTTGATTGAGTTTTAAAAAAATGGAATTTTAATTGCTACTTTGATTTGAATTTTTAGGTACATAAAATCTTTTTAATTTGCTGGAAAACTTCTTGAAAAAGCATTTTGTTATTTAGGTTTTTAAAAATTATTTTTAGTGATGTTTATGGGAAGTGAAGAGCTACTCTAGTGTAATTGCATCTTTTTGTAGATACTAGAGTTGTTTCTTGGAAACGAGAACTTGTTTTATTAATTTATTTGGTCTGCTCTACTGAGTATACAAGTAATAAGTGAGGAGGAGAAAGCAACTCAGATAAAGGAGAGATACAAAACTTAATAAAAAAATGCTTTAAATGAACACACCAACAGAAAGGATTTAAGTCTGTGCAAGCAGGAGAAAGGAAAGCTAATCAAAATACCTGCAGGTAAAGAATAAGTAATGAAATTCTTGTCAAATTTTAATCTATACCCATCTGCCAATCCAATTTACGCATGCTGTAAGATACGCAGGAGACGTGCTGATTGAACAAAGCAAATCTATTCTTGAGGAGGGAAGAATGGAAATGTGCCTCAGTGCATTTCCTAGATTGAGACCTATCTAACAACCTCCCACACAACCACCATTCAGCAGAAAAGTCAAAAGGACCTTGGGCGATGCTGAAAGTCTGGATAAAAGCAAATGCAGGGCTCATTCTTAAATAAAGGAGGTATAATCATACCACGAGCATCCATTAGCCCTAACATCACTTTCAAGTAAGGTACTGCAAAACCTCTGACAGATGCAGGGCTATGACGAGCAGCTTAGGTGTGGTTAAGCTTAGCTTACCGTATTAGGGGCCATTATCTGCTATTACATCTGCAGCATGTCACCCGTGTGTGGCACTTAGCAAACAGCTGACATGTCAGGCTCTGGGGCACATGAGGGTGACAAGCAGCGCAGGAAAGTCAGAATGACAGGAGAAAAACCCAAAGCATGCTCTTGAAATAAGGTTAGTGTAACTGTCTGTCAGGTGGAAACTTTCTACAAGGAAGGAAAGTAGGATGGCAGGAGTGTAAAGGATAAAACTTGGTTTGTCATGTTTTATCACAGCATTAGTTGTGTGCGTTCTCCTAACCCTCCCTGTTTAGTCTTCTCTGGCAGGGTAGAAAACCATGGATTGGAAATACCAATACAGGGTCATATTCTAACCCAGGGAGTCTCAACTAGGCAAGGTGTTCTTTTAAATGCAAAACCAAGAAAAAGGATGGAGGTGAGACTTCTTTTCCTTACTGGGTCTGTCTCTTCTGTTTAGGATTAAGAAATAGGAGTAGGAACCAAGGGGGAAGTTTGCAACACTTGATGTGTTTAACTCAGAAAACAAACAGAGGAAAAGCAGAGATAATGAGGAAGGAATGCAAAAATGCTAAGGCTGCAATAACCAATAATCATAAACACAACAAGCTGGTCTTTCAGGAAGCTGACATACCAATCATCCTATTGGTATAAAATTATTAACCCAGCATAAATCTTTCATGATAAAGAGCATAATAAAGTTGTGTCTTAACATCACTGGGGATCAAGGGCTGATGTCAAGAATCGATCTTCCTAAACCTTAAGTTGTTTTTCTCTCTGAGCTACACTGTGAGTGTTAAAGTGCTGGTTTTGACCAATAACCAAAGTTGCTGAAAAAAGAACTCTTATGTGGCAGAGGCAAGGCAGGCCAGCTGTTCTCTATTGGTCACAGTCACCACTGGTTAAAATAACTTGTGCTCACAATTTCTGGACTGAGATTGGCAAGCTGAAAAAAATGTGGAAGTGTGGTATTTATGCCTGGGAATAAGAGAAGAGTAAAGGAGCAGAGAGAGCAGAAAGAGCTCAGATAATACATCTGCACTTAGCAAAGGAGGCATACGGGGGAAAGGACAACATCCTCTCTCTTGAAGAGAAACACATTATATAGAAATGCATTTAGGTTTACGGGCTCTCTTTCATCTGTTTCGAGCCTCTTCTCCCACCACTATCCTCCCCAAAGACTCACGTTTGCATGGAAAGTATTGCATTGAGGGCTGTGATACAGAGGAAGTGGAGATCCTCAGCTCATATTTCTGGGACCTGGTTATAATTTGGTTGCAATGCAAAAAGTGGCCAACTGTGCAGTGGAGTTTATTAGACTGTCCAGGTGTTTCCTGTACTTCCAGGGAAGGATCAAAGTTTGTAGTTACAAGAGTGCATAGACTATCAGAGTGTATGAAATATATCACAAATGTATTCATTGAAACTCTGTCTGAGCTACTGTTGGAACTGTACTATTAGCCTTAGAGACTCCAACATCCATATGAACATCAAACCAGATGAGGCAACATCTGTTTTCCTGGTAAGGCCGAGCAACCTAGATTTTACCCAGCCACTTGACAGGCATTCATAGGGCAGGAAAAAGTATTTGATTTTCATTTACATATGGTCTAGTTGTCAGAAATACAAAGGGACCTTTTTGTTTGGTTTGAGAATTTTCAACTAAATTTCAATGTGAGAGCTATTTTTCCTTGCCTAATCTAAGCAGTTTCTTTAAGATCATGTAAAAGTTATTATTTCTAGGTTTTTTTTTACCTTGAGTGAAGTAAAACCTTTTTCTTCCTGGCTTATATTGTTAGCAAAGACAACCAAATTCTCTGGGTTGTGGATAATATGGCAATCAATTTTATACTGATCTTTGTCCTTGAAAATAAGCTTGTTCAGTGGTTGAAGTTCACAACCTCTGGCTTAGGAGAGCTAGCTGGCATTTTTTGGACCTTCTTGTATAATACGTATGGATAAATATTATTGACTATTATTGGGAATCTCTTTTCCAGTTCCAATGTAATTTATTTTCAATTATTGCTTCTCTAGAAATATCCTTAAAATGCAATGTTTTTAAGATTTAGGTGTTTAGGCACTGCAGTATTTCAAATAGGATCCCCTCTGCTCCCTTTCAGTAGACACCTATTTGTTTTTTTGGTAATATGAAAATGTTATTCACATTTTCTTACTGCAACGCTACATTCTTACTGTATTTTACGGTGTATTAAATTCTTTAGTTATTTGATATGCTCAAAAATATAATTAGAACCATTATTAATTACTATTTCTGCTCAGCTAACCCAAGGTAGTTTATTTCCAGCTATTCAAAAATTTTAGTTGTGCTTCATACTACATTTGCTACATTTTATTAAGAACTCATCCCTACAAAAAGTTGTTTTTAATATTCATGATACTTATTCTCCCCAAAAGTGGATTCTTTGGACTTTTAATCTAAAAATCACTTCAGAAGTCAGGTAAACACTCATGGGTCAATACCTGGCCTTTGCTGTCTTTGCTGTATAGTTCCTGTTCTACTGACTTGGAACTCGATGGGTTTGAAACCTGCTGAACTGTAGCACATAATAACAAAGCACTCACAGAATATAATGCCAATATCAGTAGTGACAGAGGCTTAATAAAGAGTGCTTTTGATGGTAAAAAGTGCATACATTCATAAAAATATTTTTTGCACAAAACCAAGAGCCATTGACTATCACTGTCATTCATTATTCTGCTTAAGGTTAATGAGACATGAAGCAAAAAAAAGTGAACTGCACACCACTGAAAAGCTTCTCTTGCTTTGCACAGGGTGATGCAAAGGACATTTAACATAGTTTTACACACAAAGCTGTTTTTTGCCTAGTGTGGATCAATCCCTGAATAGCATAAAGCCAAACAGATTCTTCGGGGACTTTTGGTGTAAGAGCTGCAGTGAGGCAGGAGAAAGCCCAGTGAATGCAGCAGCAGCGCTGGCAGTGTCACTGAAGGGCTGCTTGGCCCCTTGAGGCAGGGCCCTGCAGAGCTCTTCTCATCCACAGGGCTTGGTGCCACAAGAACCACAGCACAGAAAGTCGTGCTGGAGCCCTACACGTGCTCAGTCCTATCTGACTCTCAGTTTCAGCTTGCTTGCTGGCTTTCCATGTGCCGACTTCTGATTGTGCTCCTCATGTTTGACATGTAAACAACACTGCACCCAGTTCCCTTAAATTTACATGACTGCTTGTTGAGAACTTTCTCAGATTTTTGTGGGGTAAGGAGGCATATATGGTTTGATGGGTCTGCTATCAAGGGTGTCAGCCAAAGCTTTACTTCCCTCTGCAGCTTTACTTCCCTCTGCAGCTTAATCTTTACAGTACAGCACAGTAGGACTTGTTGGAAAGCTGGTGCTGCCATTGTGCTAACATTTCAGTGGAGAGAGACAAGGAGGCTTCTCCCAGCCAAGGGAGCTGTAAGGGAAACCTCTGAGTGGTTATTTTGAAGACAATTGTCATGTCTCAGTGCTCCATAATTCAAACTTAAATTAGTCTTTCTCTAATGTTTATTAGTGTTAAGCACATCTACATCTCAACTATCCATGTCTTGAGTTCCTTTCAGCACTTTAGCTAAATTGAGACTATAGAAGAACTGAGATTGCTGGAAATAAATTTTCTTTAGGCTCAAAACTTTGCCAATTGTACATCTTGTAATTCAGCTGTCATTTATATGAAATACACTATTTAATTATATTAATTCCTACAAAATGTAGTTTATAAAACAAACCACTTGGAAGTTTTTCACAGCAGCTACTTTTAGCAAACTTAAACTGTTGGAAATGAAGCAAAGGGAAAGTCTAAATGGAAATTCAGTCCTATATCTTGTCTGAAAGACGGGGATTACACTATGTTGACATCACTTATTTGAATACATGAAATGAAATTTGGGTATCTAAAGGGTCTATAAACATTGCAGCAAAGTTCTCATTACCTCTATTTATACAATACCATGGTACAGACAAACACTGGGTGCTCGTTGCTTAAAGGTATCAACTCTATGATGCTGGCTAGTAAAAGGATGGCTTAGGAAGAGGAAAGTGGATGAATATGGTAGTGACAAATAGAATGTGCAGCTTGAGACCAAGTTATAAAGAGGCTGCACAATCCACATAACCATTTTTGGGGCTGGGAGTGTTAGCATACTTACGTTCTGTAATAAAATCTCCTGGTTCATTTTCTCTGGCTGTAAAATTGGCTGAAGTTTGTTTTTCATGTCCTACTCACTTTATCAGGGTGAGAAGAAGGTAGGTGTGTTTGGAAACTGTCTGATTCCTTGGTTGTCCCCTCAGTGTTGGATGACACAGGTGTGGAGCCATAGCAAGACTAAAATGGTGGAGAAGGGATGATAGCATCCCCAGTCTTTAAGAGCTGCTTATGTCTTTTTTTGCTTCTGGCAAAAAAGAGGGATGGGCATTTGGGGCTGTGCCTGTGTGAAGGAAGGAGCGAGGGTAGTGTGTGCCCCAGTAGCTGTACTCAAAACTCAGAGAGATGAACCCAGTGGAAAAGTGATCTGTCCTCTGATTCACAAATTCCAAGGAATGGGCAATATGAGATAAAATTAACATATTGACATTTCAGTACAAAAGGAAAAGGCCCAGGTGTGTGCAATAGCAGAAGCTGGGCAATGCAGAGGACTGTGAGGAGCTGCACTGTGGTGGCTGTGCTGGAGGCTGTTGTGCCAGTGGTGCTGGTGGGCAGGAGGGGGGCAGAGATGGGAGCATCCCCTAGAGTGTGACTCCCAGCTCCTGCCACAGCCATTAAATACTGCTTTCCTGACTTTCACAGCGGATAAATAGACTATGTAGAAACCTATTAATGTGTCTTTCAAATAATGCCTCTTCATTTTTGTATTTCTGCCCATAATGCCTCTACTGACAGTAGGTGGTAGGAAAAGTCCTCTGATTTGGTGGAGCATTTCAGATTTATCCACAAGCTGGTGTCTTCCATATTGCTGAAAGCAACCAGTGTTAACTGCTTTTAGGAGTAGATTTTAGATCCCAGTAGGATTTGAGAGTTTGTATTCCTTTCCAGAACAACTTCATGCAGACTCCATAGTTGTGAATGGTTTCACGATTATCTAGGACACAGAAAAACAATTCAAGGAACGGCTATACTAATGAAGAATATGTCTCCTGAAAAGCTGCCAGCCTTCTTTGATACAAGTTCCTGAAAGCAAAGCTCTGAACATATAGGGTTGGTAGTTTTTATTATTTTTCTGCATTTTTCTCATGCTTGCTTATTGCTTTTCAATGCCAGCTTGAATACATTGACATTGCTATATAGCCAATACTCACACCCTTGCATTTTTCCTTGCACCAAGTACAGTATTTTTAATGCAGAGTTTTATCCCCAAGATATAATAACTTAGTGCTGGTAAATGGTAAATTATTGTTTAGGTATTAAGTGCCTGCTCTGATGTCCTTGAATTTGAATGATGGCAGGCTTGGTATTCTCCAGCAGTTTGCATTGAAGGCCTCTCTCTACCTGCCTTTTCAGTTCATCCTGGATAGCTCTGTTACAGATAATCACTAACTGCATATTTCAATGATTAAGTTAATCTATTAAAGTTAATCTTGGATTCTGAGCTTTCCACTCCTGTTTGCCATGATAATCCTGTGCTCTTTGCACTTCCAAATTGACAGCAGTGTACCTTGACATTTCAGTGTTGTAAAAGCGATGGTTTTATAGCAACAACCTCCAGTGATATAAGCAAAATGAGACATGTCATCATTCTGTGAGTTAGAACTTACTATAAATAGAAAGTGTTCAAAAGGTGTTATTTAGTAGTTTGCATTATGCAGCTGTCTATTTAAATCATTTAATTTTGGCATCTAATCTGACTCCCAGCCTCCATCAGAGACGAATAAGAAACCATATGTGAAAGCATCTGTGAAAATCTTTCTTTTATTTATGACAACATTAAAGAGAGGTTCTGATGTCAGTTACTTAACAATAATAGACGTTCCTTTGCACCTATAGTGCCTGGTTACTTGGGCATATCCCTCTGTGGTATCTTATACCTACTGCTGTTTGCTTCATTATATACAGATGCACAGCAGTGAAGACAGTAATAGTCTTTCTTAATTAAATAAAGCTAAATGTTAATTAGTCAGAAAAATTGATTTATTTTCAGTGCGTGAAACTTTGCATTGTGTCTCTCTTCTTTTTAAAGAACAGGTTGGATATTCATTTAGGACTTTACATTTTTTCCTTTATTTCTGCACTGTATTTGGGCTCTTGTGGTGGGATCTAATCGTCATAGAAAAATTATAGGTCTACAGATGTTTTCAAGATGTTACTCTGTCAGTAGCAGATTATCCCCTGTAGCAAAATCTCATTAAAGTGCAATTTACAGAGCTCTGCTGATGTTGCCATCAACCAAAATTAAAGGCATTAATTTTTCAAAGTTCACAGAAGTCCTTACATAAATGATGTAGCAGTTTGCAAGAACAATTTACAGAAGTGTTATTTGCAGAATTAACCTACATTAACAGAACAAATGTTGTAAGGGTATAAGAAAGGATTGGGCAGTGAAATTGCAGATGTTCATGGTTTGTTTTAGGTAGTGGGTGCAAAGAACTGTTGAAACGAAACAGTTATTTTTCTTTGATGCAAAGCTGGGTAAGTAAGCTGGAATCTGAACTTTGTCTGTGAAGAGTTAAGCTTATAATAGAGTGATCACCAGTTGGGGACACCCATGGAGACCTTAAATTCTACTTTGAAACATCTGTACTTGATATCTCTTAAAATATTCCCATTTAGAGAATGAGTTTATGTAGCTCATGTTGTGAGTATGCCTCTTCAATAGAGTACCAAATGCTTATCCAGGTATTTATTGTCTTAGGATGTCTATATTCTAAGTGAGCCTAGAACTTCCATGTCAAATACATTGGGAAATTGGCTATTGGTGTTTTATGGACCAGTACCAGAGCAAACCTCAGTTAAATCAGTGGGAGAAGATGACTCATTTTCAATATTTAGGGCCATATGCATATGTAATGACCATATTTAGTGAACATTCACCTGCCTTTGTGAGCACCCCGAAGTGCTGGCCAGCATGGTTGTCATGGTGAAGCCTCCACAGCCACAGTTATCTCTTCCACTTTTGTACGTGCTATACTTCATAATCCAGAATTAACATTCAGCTGATGGGTAACCCCCTTCCTCCAACACAAACCAGCTGAGCATGTGCTCAGAGCTAAAAGTCACCATCTCTCCAGAAATGGGAGCCAACAGAAACATTTTAACTTCAGTACTTACAAAGGACACACTCCCCACTGACACATTGTTCTGCGTATTCATAGAAGGTTTTATACCACTGTAACAGGTTGATATAATTAAATCAACATTTTTACTTGACTTTTTTTTGTCTATGGCAAACAGATAGTTGTTTAGACATGAGCTGGTTAAGCTGGAACTGTATCAGGATGCTTTCCAGGGAAAGGCAATGATGGCCCTAAGCTTTAATTTTTCTCTCTACTGTTTTGGGAAACATTTGTCTTGAATGTTACTTTGGTTAAAGATTGAACAAAAAAATTGCTCCAAAGATATATTTTTATCTGTCACTTGTTTCTAGAATTCTCCCATTTTATATTCATGAAAGATTCAGACCTTTCAGAGAAAAAACCCTGTTTTGTTTCAAGCAGTCAGTTCATTCAGGCTTCGCTCTGAAGTGTCTTGCCCACCCCAACAGGCAGGAGTGAGCAACACTGTGCACTCCACCACCTTAGGAGTGCCTCTTGGCTGATCTCTGTTCAGTCTTCTCAGCTATTCAGTTTCCAAGGTGCTTAACACTGCTGTTGGGGTTTTAGGTCTTTGGTGCTCTGTATTCGCAGAAGAGATGCTGAGTGCTGCTTGTTTTTCAGCATCTGGTAACTGAATTTTAGAGATTAAAACGGGGCAGTGGTGCTCTAGAACAATCCTCCCGAGCACTGAGATGCCAACAGAGAAGGCCCCCACATTGTGCTGGCACCACTGTGTTTGTAGTTCCATTATGCACTGGCCGAAAAGAACGGGGATGGACACAGGAGCTGCGGGGACAGCATAAGATCACCGAAATGGCACAATTCCCAAATATAAAACCACAATCCAGCAGACTGCTTGTGAGTCACAGCCCTGGCAATTAGACAGCCTGGATACTTAAATTGTCTTTAGCTGCTAGAGACAAAAAAGCGAGGACTGGATGGTCATGTAGGTCATCACCTTGTCCGTGTGTGCAGCAGACCACAGGGCTGACCTCTGGGGACCAAGACTGGCTTGTAGGGATTGGGTCTGATCCGTGGGGACTGGGGCTGATTCAAGGGGATTAGGGCTAACCCAGGAGTCTGTACACCCAGAGTAAAGAGAGGAGGCTAGATTAGACTAGGTATTATCTTGGAACCAGCCATACTGGAGGGAAATCTAGTGCATTCAGGACTTGTACCTTTTAGGACTGGGTTTGCATGGCAGAAATTCCTTGAGTTTGCAGCAGCTGCAGTTTGGACATGTGTCTGATTGGCATCTGCCAGTCTGCTAAGGAGGAAAGAGCGTGTCCTGAGAGGGCTTGCAGATTGGGACCTTGAGTTATATGGCTTAGAGACCCTGTAACAAGTGTCTGATTCATTAATCCAGTGTAGGTGCAACAATACATGTAAGGGAGAAGTTAAGTTGAACTGCATTTATTGCCATTTTATAAATGTTGGCTTATTTGTAGAACCTACTAAAGCAATTTATTTTGGAATATGGCTGCTAGCCCTGTACCATGATACACACGCATAAATTACATTAGAGATACAAATGTCTGCTTGCTCCTGTAGTATTCGGTGAGTCTACAATTAGGCAGGACTTGCTTGATATTACAGGCCATAAATTTGTCCCAGAGTTTTACCTTTAAGTTTTTTAATTACAGAGTATGTAATTAAAAAAAAAATGCATGTGGAATTGATCACGGTTGTTGGTAACCTGCTCTGGTGTTTGAACACAAAAGTAATGATGTATCATAAGATTTTGAGTATCAGTGACTGCAGCTGAACATAGTTAAATAAAATCAACCAAATAAACAAACAAATAACAAGCAATGCTTTGTTTCATATTGCAGTTTTAATGATGTAGTTAGTGAAGAGAATGTGATCCCTGATTGAAAATTTTTGTATCTCTTCCCAAGAGCTGCTGTCTTGATTTCTGTTTGTGTCCCTAAATACAGTATCATTTTTCAAACAGTAAATGCATCAGCTTTTCTTCATATTCCAGCTGTCTCCGAGAGATTAGTATAAATCATATTGGCTTTCAATAGGAACATTTTCAGATAATTTGTGAAATTATGCAATGGAAGAATAGTTTGCAAAGGAACAATATTGTGAAACCACTCCACTTTAGCAATGTATCTGTATTCAGCAATAAGTTTTATTATCTGTCTCTTTTGTGTAGAAAATGTGTGATAAATACTGATCATCGTCGTTGGCCCTTTTCTTTCCCATCGATGATAATGTTGAGACTTTAAAGAGTTAAAACACAGGATCATTTTAAGGACTAGTAAGCACGTGTTCCTGATTTGCAGGAAATAAGTATTTTCCATTCCTGTAAACTGCTCCCCAAGAAGCCTTACCTTTCTTTCGCAAAACAGTCTTACTCAGCTGAAGTTCCTGTACGCAAACCACTTTGATTCTCTCAGGAGCAGCGGCCTCGTGGCTCCCCCTGAGCGGCTCCAGCGGCCGGGCTGCACCGCCGCCAGCGGCCAGCCCTGTGCGCGGGCAGCGCGGGGCCGGCTCCCGCCCCGGGGCTGAGGGGGTTCAAGGAGGCCGCGCTCGCTGCTCCCCCGGGCCGGGGCTGCTTTAACTCACGGAACAGCCCTGGGAGCGCCGCGCTGGCCGGGGAGCGCAGGAATGCCGTGCCCGCAGCTCCCCCGGCCCCGCTCCCACGGCCGTGAGGGTGGCACCGCTTCCCTTCCCGGCATCGTCCCGCTGTGGGAAACCTCCCCGAGGCCGGGCATCCGCCGGCGGGGCTGCCCTGGGAGCGCATGGGAGGAGAGGAGCGCTCGCTCCTTTTGCTTTCCCGGGGAGCCGGATCCCCACGAAGCTGAGAGACGGCGTTTAAAAGTAGCTGCAGATAACGTAGCCAGCGCTGTCAAATGCGCAATACTTACTGTTATGCTCCCCTAGAAAATAAGCAGGAACCAAAATAAAAGTGTTATATTAATATTTAATGGACGTTTGGCTATGTAAACGTAGAAAGGGTTTTAAAAAAGATGGCACAGCGAGGAAAATGTGAATGTTTCCAAAGAAAACGGTGTTTCTCACAGCTTTTGGTAAATGCTTGAGCTTAACTTGGGCTTCACTTTGCAGAAAATGTGAGAACCATATGAATGCCTGTGCCTTATGGAAAGCCATGAAATCTAAAAGCATGAACCTCTGTTCACTATTAACAAGTAAAACCCTATTCTTTTTCTCTATAAGGTCCTGATTAATGGACAAAAACCTCCTTCCTTGTTTTTTCTCATTCTTTTTGCAGTTCCTTAAATGTGAGACAGACAATAAATTATTTGCACAGATCCTACTGCATACCAGTTCCTATTTGGAGCTTGACTGAGAAGCAGAAACAAATATGGGTATTGTGAAAGCCACATTGGGTACAAAGACTGCACACGGATTGCCACTTATAGTCAACAGCTGGGAATAATATGGGTCTTTATTAATCTGAATATTAGTGGTTGCCATTTTGTTTCTTTTTTTATGATTTTGACAAGATGGTGGGAGGAAAGATGTAAGGGATTTCTTGCTGATAAGGATGCTCTTAGTGCTCACTTTGTGCCAGTTTGTTTACCCCTTTTAAGGGGAATGCTCCTTTTATTTTCCTTTTAACAGCCTGCAACTTCTGTAATTAGAAAGAGAGAACTGAATTTAGAGCTGTACCAAAAATGGCAGTCCTGATCTGCAGTGCATTAGGAAAGGAGACAATGGGATGAAGCAGGCAGGAGAGTGGAGACAAGAAATTTATTGCTGGGCATTGCCTAATGAGATGAAAATTCCTTGGGATTTTCAAATAAGCACCACAGAAGAGCAGTAATACCAGTGTTCATCTGCACAAACCTTCCCACACTTCAATTTTAAAATAATAACTGTGTCTTGTTATGGAAGGACATGGACAGTGCTGGGAGGAAGGATGTGACTGTGGTTAAAGTGAGTATTGGATGTAGAAAACGTGACCTCTAATTCCACCTTTGGCAGTTTCAGTCAGAGGTAATTCACTCTCAGTGTGCCTCAGTTTCCCTGCTCTTAAAGCAGTGCTGATTGTGTGGCTGGGCACAGGGGACAGCTGAAATGTACATTCCAGTAGATAAAGCCCTATATAATCTAAGTGCATCATGTTATTTCTGGTTGAAATCCTTGCCTAAACAAAATTCTCCATGACCTCCCTGTGAAGAGCTGCAAAGGTCAAGGCTATTACATTTGGACCATTATTACACTCCAGGTCCAGGAATAAGGAAATAAATCACAGATAATGAGAAAAAGTTTCACAAAGGTTTTTTTACAAATGTAGAAGAAACTAAAAGGGGAACATTTTCTTGAAAAAGGACATTTTCATACACTACTGAACTAATGGTAATTTTACTTTATGTTTCTAGTGTTTGCAGCTCTTACAGGAAAGACGAGAATGCTGCAGAGCCCTCCAAATCCCCTTCTTTTTTAATGCGGCTGCTTTTTGTGATTATAGGCTTAGACATGATCTGCAAGACTTAAATTCAAACAAAAGATGATGAAAATGAGAGGTGAAAGTGTTTTTTGTTTTCTATCATCTAGCTCTCTATGCTCTGCTTTTTATGTCATTGTTTTAATAATTTAGCTAAATTGCTGCGAAAACAGACAGTGTTTAAATCAATATAACAGCCTGGTGTGGACACAAGTGTGTTAGCCATAAAGATATTTATTATAGTATAGCTTTAACGAAAGCAAGCAGCAGTGGTATAAATAAACTCTGTACCAATAATATTCTCTTTGTGATATGAGGTGGCACTGAATTTAGCCAAAACGTTTTTTCCAATTGATTTGATTACTTTGGTTTAGAAACTGTGTTGAGGCAAGGGCTGGGGTAGGGGAGGATCTGATGTGAACAAAAAAGGTGTAGGAGGATGTATCTTGACTGTCATGCTGGATTGATTCTGAAAGAATTGGGAAGCATCTTAACAAGGGAGATATTTACCTTTTGAGATGAGTATATTTGTTTGGTTGTTTTTTTTTTTAACAGGTAACATTAAATAGTGTTTTGGGTTTGGTAACGTTTCTACACTTCAAATTTGTGGTATGAAAATACACAAAAATCTTTTCACTGTGAAAAGATTACAGGATTGCTTTTCCAAGTAGCTCATTAAGAATTATCTTATTGTATTTATTCAAAGGTTTATGTTGGAAGAAAAATATCTTTCCAGCTTTTGGGAAGTAGGTCTCTTAAGAATAAATTGTTTTATATAAAGTGCTAGTATTTGAACTGACTCATTTGCTTTCTGAAGATTGAGAACTTGTGTCATATCTGTAGAATATTAGTGCATCTTTCTCCTTTTATGCTTCTGTTCCCTGATTATATTCTGTTTATCATATCAGAAGAGTCTGGGAGTAACTTTGTAAGTGAGGAATAAAAAACATTGCATTTCTTGTTATAGGCAAAATCCTGCCCAAGCCATAATAAGGTGAAAGTTTCAAATATACCATGGACATGATAGAACTATTTAGATTTTTCTTTTCAAACAACAGATTTGGTATGATTGTCCCACAGTTTCTGCTGCTTAATATTTTTAATTATACTGCTCATGAAGTAATCACACAACGGCAAACCAGGCTTTAATGCGAACACACCGAAGGATAGCATTAAGGTTGAATGTTCACCGTTAACTGTGCCTATCCTCATTTTTATATGCTTAACTCTGCAGCTTTAATATTGCATTAACTTGGTTTTTAGAGAGAACGTTTTGCCCTAAGTATAAGAAAAACGTTGATCTTTTATGTTGTCAGCCAGGGCAGATGCAAATCCTTCTACTTTTTATTGAAGAATTAACCATCTCCCTCTGGAGCACAAATGCCAGAAGTACTGGTATAATTTTATTTTTAAGGCTATGGCCTGTAGTAAGCTGATTGAACGGTATAATATGTTCTATTCAAATCTGACTGCTTATGCACTTCGTTTCATAATACCTTTGAAAATATATCATGTTCCAAGATGAATACAAGTTATGCATAAAAAAGCTGTTTGTTACATAGCTTGGAAAATGTGGAATCAATTACTATTAGATTTAAGAAAACCAGGAGCCTTTATGATGAAAAAAAGTTATTTAGTTTGTAGTAATAATATCAAATTACAGTGCAACAAATTCCTTTCCCTTAGAAAACTAGTTCAGTTTTAGTTCAAAACAATAACTCTTAGGGGATAGTGAGTGCCTCAATTAATATTATGTCAATTTGTTTTACCATCTGCATGTATTTACTGACCCAGGATATCTCTGAAGGTCCGCCCTAAAAATCACCATGTTTACTCAGCTGAAAACAAATCCGAAGATCCCATTTCATTTTCAAGCCACCGGGATATGTTAGAGTAAGTTCCATGTGTTGACAGATCCTTCAGGTTTTATTTATGGAACAGCATTTGCGTGAGAGATAATAGGCTAAGAATAACCATTACCTCACCTAATTGTTGTCTCCTTAAGGCTTCTAAAAATGTATTTGGGGTTGGAGAGCAGGCAGCACAGGCGGTGTAAGGAGTCCACCAACTGGTACCGTCTGTGTTAGTTACTACTAATCCAATCACTTGGGATCAGATGGTCTTGTGGCAGCTTCTTCCCTCGTGGACAGGGAGACAGCTTTAGAATAGAAAGATGTAAGGGCATGTGGTAGCTACATAATAGATATGTAATAGTTATATTAATAACACATAATAGGCATGAACAGTAATAATGATAATAAAATAATAGATACATCAATAAAGCATGCCAGGAAAGTATTGCGCAACTTGTTGACCAACAAAAACATTTTTAAAAAAAGATGCATTTTAACCATATCCAAGCAAAACGTTCCTTTTCTTTTTACTCGTTGAACATTGTTTCTTTTGAGCAATGGGTGTCTCTGTTAGCCTCGTATTTCCAGCCTGGCCATGTAGCCTGGCTGGATGCACTAAGGGAATGACAAGAGGCAGGAGGAGAAGGGAAGTGGTGGGCATTTGCTGATCAGGGAAAGGGGAATTTGTGTGTCTGTCCAACCATGACAGCAGCAGATTCCCTTGCAAAAGACATATAGGGCATTTATAAGGACCTTGAAATCCTCCTCTTAGTTGCCATCCTACATTTCTCTTTAAAAAAATCACAGTGCTAGAGAAAATCATGTTTTCATAACTTAATTCTTACTTTCTTTCATGATAAACATTATTCTTTCAAACCACCCAGGTTTTGAGATCCCCTGAAACACAAGAGATCTTAGTAGCACCTTCAGTATGTTTGAAAACTTTAAAAGTTGCTGACGATTTGGGAAGAAGTTTGACTTTTTCCTGATATATTGTTTTAACTACAAAACAAAGCCTTCTTAATTTTTAGTTCTTGTGGTTTTCTTAAGAAAATTAAAAATATTTGGAGGGAAGCAAAAAGCTTCCCTTGAATTTTTGATAGTTGAGCACAGTTTATTCTTGGGCAACATTATGTAACTATATATAGGGCAAATCTGACTCTTTCTCAAGAGGGCAAGAGACCAAACCACACAGGTTATTTAATATATAACCAGAGGACTGAGATAGAAATAGGAAGATTTTTTTTCTTTATGGAGCTCAGTGTCACCAGTTACACTGACCAGGTGATAGTGGAAAGCTGTGGAGGGATGCAGTATTTAGGCTTGCTCAAAACATACCTGCTTCCTCTGGGCCTCAAACTTCTCTGCTCCACTCTGGGAAGACTTTCATGTGTGAGAGGGGCAAAGACCAAACTGTGGCAGGCCAAGCTTGGGCATAGGAAGACCATTAAACAACAAGGATTTCCTTTAGGAAAACATTTCTCCCACTTGAAGGAAAGGTTGGATATTAACAGCCTCTCTTACCATTTCCTAGGCAGGTGGAAGGTGATTTCCAGTCATCCTAGACAGATATCGAAGGTAATTAAATACAAATGTGGTCGGGTGTGTATGCGGGGCATGAATAGGATCTAAAGATTCACTGAAATACACATATTATGCATACACATAGTATGCTTAAGGAAGACACAGAGAAGCTGAGATGTTCACAGAGAAAGGAGTAGCATCCTAAAAAACAGGAGTGATAAAATGATCTACTAATTAGTGAACACGGTTAGTTTAAAGTTACTACAAATTATTATATTTGTAATTACATTAACTGGAAATGATAGGAAGAATTTAATTTCTATGTACCTGTACAATTTTCCTCGTTTGTGGTCTCTGCCTGTAATTACACTTCCACAGTTGCCTTTGGGCTTGCTTTGACTCAATCCACTGACTCCAGCCAAAGCTACAAGAGATGTGAAGTATGCCCTTGCCTGGGAATGGCTTCTTATTTAGGAAAACACTTGAGTGAATGAGATTAATGCAAAGGGCTTCCCTGAGCCTGAACCAGAGGACTGAAGCCCAGACTCCTTTTGCATGACCACAATGATTGTGTACTGCTTTGAATTTATGAAATATATGAACACAAATCTCTCTGGTGTTTCTGTAATCCTCCAGTCTGGGCCTGTACTTCAATACTTACACGAATTACATGTGCTAGTATAATTGTAAAATTCTTCAGGACTTAGTAGATCTAAATATGACATTCTTCTTTGAACAGCATAGCTATAAAGCAGCAACAATACAAATTTGGGCCCTCAGTTGGTCTTGTATTTCTGAGCCAAAAAACCTCTTTCTGATGAAGTCCTAGAGTGAAGTGCAGATTCTACCAAATTCAATGAGAATTTTGCTAATGACTTGAATAAATCAGTCATACTTCTTTAAGATGTTTTCACTCCTGTTTTCGAAAAGATGTTACCATTATTGCAACTCTACAGAGAGACTGTGAATAGTTTAAAGATCTCCTAAAAGAGAGAATAAGCAAGGTGAAATCCTCACTCAGTGCAGCCACCCTAAGCAAGGTGCAACAGAAGAAAAGTTCCAAAAAGCATTCTGTTTAAAGGACTTTTTTTGAAGACTGCTCCTCACAGCAAGTGCTTGTAGCCACCTTGCATGCTAAGACCAGGAGAGAAGAAAAAACCCACTGGGGACCAGCACAGGAAAGCATCTGAAGTTTAGGAGATATGTTTGTCTGGGCACTTGAATTCAGCGAGTGATGACACAAATGATATGCTCACGAGTAATTTTCATGAAGCAGGACTGCTGCCTCCCCCAGCACCCGGGCTGATCCTGCTCAGGGCATGTGAACACTGTGCCCCATTCAAACCCTCCTCAGAGGCCACTGCTCATTGCTTAATGGCCTTATAAGGAGAACCTTTGGGCAGTTCTACTGGCTTATAATTGTTTTCTTCTTAACGGTAAACAATTTCCCTTAACTTACTTCGAAAGCAGTAAGTCAGAACCAGAGGAAAAATATGAAGTTAAATCACCAGAACACATGTGCAATGCCAAAGGCCAGGCATAATGCTTTTATTTGCCTGTTTTTCATTTACTTAACTTTTGGAACTGCTTTTTTTTTTTTTTTTTTGTTGCACCTTTAACACTCAGTATATGGATGTGTAAACAAGAACAACTTCCTAAACAAGAGAGCTCATTAAAAATGAACTGTGTGTGAATCTGCTGCTGCTTCAAAATAGGAAAACTATCCTGCCTCAGGTTTCGAGGGTGTGAGTACTGCAAACCCCTTTCAGGGCATCATTAACATATTCTAAACTGCTCTCCAAAACAACATCCCCTACACTGGCTCCTCGGGTCAGGGCCTTAAGGTATGCCACTCCATGTGAGCACTTCAAGAGCTGCAGTTCCTTAGCTGGAGATCAAACAACATTTTCTCCACACAGAGAATTAAACCAACACATGAGGGTGCCTTTATCAAACTGTGTTTGATAATGAAGGCTTCAAAAAGCTAGGTGGGTCAAAATGTCAGTGTCTTTCTTTTGGTCTGTTCAGGTTCTGTATTGCTATACAAATTATAGAGGAAAAGTCTCAGAATGAGAGATGTCTGTTATTTCCCTTGGGAACTATTCCATTATTGGCAAGAACTTCTCTTCTTTAGGTTTCCTTTCCCCCCCCCTCCCGATTTCTTGTGATTTTTCCAAGTGGTGTAATCCAAAACAGTTCTTGTCTATCTCTTTATCTACCAGCATCTTAATTCCCTATCCATAAACTGATATCAACAGATCTGTGGGCAATTCATGAAGGAAAGTAATGTCTCTGGCATTGATTTTTTAATCAATGAATAGAGAAAATTAATGTAACTCTTCCAAACATTCTGTCATTATAAGGCTTGTTTTGGTCAAGTCACATGATGAGTTAAGTATGTGTGCAATAGAAAATGTAATATAAATGCCTGTTGCTTTTTAGAAGTGATTTTATGCAAAAACTGGTGTAAACTATGCAAAAAACTGTTGTCCATTATTGCATGGTAGTGGATAGATGATGAAGCTGCTCTGCAGAACGTAAAAAGCATGTAAACAATCAGAAAAGGGAATTGGAAAATGAAGGGAAGTGAGCAAAGAATACCAGCTGATGAATAAAACATTTCCTAAAGTTCAGAAAAGTCAGCTGGTCTGTGTTAAAGTGGTTGCCAGGCAACTCATCTTTTAAAACAAGTACTTCTGTGGCAGATAACTCATAAAGACATTGAAATGGCAAAATTAACTGCTCTTGAACGATTTCTTCGATACATTAGGTACAAACAGACTTTCATTCATCATCAGGCGTGCATATCTTCTTGTTATAACTTTTTCCTTGAACAAATGCATGTATTTTGTCCAAAGCACTGCATTTTTAACTCTTTCTTTTCATCTTATTATCCATGAGGGAACAGCTAGGAATCTCTGCCTTAAATCTAGGCACTGATATAAATCTAGTTTGGATGAAATAGGGGAATTCATTCTCTATTTTGAAAAACAGGCACTCTTGTTTGGTGGGATTAGAGCACTTGCATGTAAAGTGGAGCTTGGTAGCAGTCCACCATATATTTTCCAGGAGATGGACTGAGAGTGCAGACAGAGAGGGAGAGGCTCCTCTAATAGATTGTAAAAAAAACTTCAAGAAAAAGGCAGGCAGGTTCTGGGAGTTCTCACTGTGTAAAGGAGGATAAAGCAGTAACTGGAGGGGAAAACAGATCATATGGAATAATTTATTTGACTTTTTCCTTTCCAAGTTTTAACTGAATAAACTAGTGTTGTTTTTTTTTCTTTACTATTGTGTTCATTATTCATGATTGCTCAATGAGCACTTTAGTGAAACGCTGAGCACAAAGGATATTTGCAAGCTGATCATAATGCCTGTGTTTTCAGCACTTTGCTACTTGCTGTTTATCATTTGTAATTGATCAGCCTGCATAGTAAGATACTCTTTCCATCTCCAGATTGTATAACTGAAAGTTTTACGGATGAGAAAGGGAAAACTGAAAAAGTTTCCAAGGACTTCCACAAGATCATTGTTTTCTGTTGAATACAACAAAAGAGTATCTTTACTGAAGTAGAAAACAAATAATAAAAAAACTCTTACTAATTTCAAAGCAAATCCATAGCATTTCAAAACCTGTTTGGCAACGTTTGTAAATTCTTTTTCGAGGGACAGCTTATCTCTGCCACTTGGAAAATGCCTGGGATAACCCAGCTCTCTAACAGAGCAGCACAGGGTTGTGCTCCTTTCCTGGGTATTTGATTACTGCCAGCAATGCCACCACAAGCAAATGAGAAATCCTCAGTCTTTCAATTTTCTCTTGTCCTCCTGAGTTGCCTTCTACTGGTGATTCAGCCATAGCCATTATTTCCTCAGCCAAATTCAGTAAAACAAAACAATCAACCCAGTGACTGAGCAAAGTACCTTTCCTGTAAAAAGTACAGATGTACCACAAAAATGCTTATTCAGATGCAAGTTAATGCAGTGTTGAGTCTTTTTGTTGGTAGTTCACAGTCAGTCCTTTGCAGTACTGCTGTGGGGATGCGTGGCTGATGTTAGGACAGCAACTTTTCACTTTGTATCCCATTGCACTGCTGGGACATTGCACTCAGAGCAGAACCTGTGGCACTGACATCAGTCCCTGCGAGTCAGGTAGCAAGTCAGCCCCTGGATTTCCATCTGAGCATACCTTAGCTTGGTTTTGGAGTGATTTTACTACAAATATGTTAGAGAAAGAGACCAGGATGAAAGTTGGGTAATGTTTTAATATAGTATACTTTTCATGCTGGTGTTAAGAATGTGCAGTAATTTTTCAGGTCTGTTGTCCTCAGCCAGTCACACAATCCCATTGAAATAATTAATTAAGGCACAGATGATAAGTTCAATTCCCAGTTGGATGACACTTTGTTAAATAAGATTGGATATTAGGAAAATTTGGTTCAGTAAATGGATGGTCAAGCATTGGAACAGGCTGCCCAGGGAAGTGGTGGAATTGCCATCCCCGAAAAGTGTCCAAAGCACTGTGTAGATGTGATGTTTTGGGACATGTTTCAGGGCTGGACCCAGCAGTGTCAGTTTAGTGGCTGGACTTGATTTTAGAGGGCTTTTCCAATCTGTGATTCTCCTGATTTTATTGGAATTTGGTTTACTCTTTACCTGACTCTCTGATCTTTTAACATTTTCTGTGCTCAAAATATCCTCCTGGGCTCTGCAGTCACACGAAGCGAGCGCTGTGACTCACCATGTGGCATAGGTGGTTTCATGGGTGTGGGGGCAGTGACCTGATGTCCTATGCAAGGCAGGCACTGCCACTGTGCTGCTCCCCAGGCCCACATCAGTGGGCAAATGATGGGCTGGGATGCCTGGAACACCACTGGAATACACAGCTAATGTACCATCTCTCCCTGCATGTGTATATAAATATATATATGTGTGTGTGTGTATAATTAATGCACATAATTACTTAGATTGCTTGATACAGATACTTGTTTTTGTTTGTAGTAAATATGTTGGAAGGCTTCACAAACACAGTTAATGAGCCTATTTAGCTATTCAAAAGATACAGGATCTGAAACTTTGGGAGTAGGAGGTGTTGCAGGAGCTGTAGCCTGTTATTCAGTTCCTGGGGTCAGACCACCAGCAGCTCTAAAAATCAATAAGGCTTACAAGGATGAAATAAACTTAAAAATGGAAGCATTGACACACAATATTCCACAAAGCCACTCTTGACGAGGCTGAGCCTGTTCATGCCGAAACCTGGACAAGTTTTACTCTTTACTGTAAGAGCCTTGGGCCAACATCAGGAACTTGCATGATTCTTTGGACAAAGTTTTCCAACGTGCAGACCCCTGATGGATCCAAAATGTGCCTGGATACCACAGTACTGGAGCACACTGAGGCAGTGTGTCTGACTGCCACTCCTTCCTGCACTCCACTGATGAAAGCAGACACCCTAACCCTAACCCATAACTCCAAGCAGACACTTGTTTGGCTTATGTTTCTTTTCTTTTACAGAAACTTTCAGAGTATTAAAACCCCCACCGAACATTGCTGATCTGGCAAGTAAAATCCAGGTGTGCAGATCCTAATAGCTCAGACCTGAGAGACCTTCACATAACGTATTAGTAGTATAAACTTTAATATATACCGAAAACATTATGAATAGTATTCCAGATAGTGGAAATAACCTAAATCTTCTGTTACTGTAAGAAATATTCTCTTCTTTCTCATTCTCCTATGCACTGTCTGATTTGATATCATATCAGATTTAACTGCAAAGACAGCTGCAATCCATGTTTTTAAGGCCAAAGGAGCTATTCACAGTAGAAAGCATCTAGTATTGGAAGATGTCTTCCTATAGAAAAGCAGTCACAGCCAACACGGCAGGAAAAATTTTGGGCCCTGCTTTATATAATGTACTTAAAATAAATCCTGGTTAAACACAATTATTTTCTTATAGAATAAATAATTTTGTACCAGTGTGATGGCCTTTGACTTTTTACATGTGTTTGAAATGGTCAACAGAGTACATGTGCCAAATCTAGGCAGTCATGAATGTGTCAAGCCCCTGAACAAAGATGAGCAGAATAAATAAATAAAAAAAGAAAGTCTGAGAAAATAATATTGGGTCTTTTTTTATGTGCTGTCTCCTTTCATCTGCTTTATCATTCATGCTTGCTAGATTTTCTCTGCAGTTGGGAGGGTTAGAAAATGAGAAACTGAGGTTTTGCATAATCACATGATTCCAGAAAATGCATTTTTAGGGAAAATGACCAAATGTCACAGACAGTTGACAAGCATAACAAGCCATGAGAGGGTGCTGTCAGTTTCTGGGTGTGGACTTCCACATTTAGTCAAAGTTATGAACGTAAATATACCATTTGTTACTTTGGTATAGCATTCATTTAATAACTCATTTAACCGAAGAAATAGTCAACTTCGGAAGTATCTTCAAATCATTTGCTGTCATACGGTTTGCAACTCTTTTTATGGCCTCTGTAATTTATGGTAAAGTGATTTAAAATATATACCTTGATTAGATCTACATTAGTCTTATATTTTTTATGTCAAATTATGTAAAAATGGAAATAATGATTAATTTTGCTATAGCAAATTTCACTGAGTTATAATAATTTCAGTCTTATCTCTTTGAGCTGCATGTTTCTCCTATTGCTTTAAAACTAATTTAGGCCACATTATATACAAAATTAAATCTTACTTTTATAGCTACACCCTTGGGGTTCAATGAAAAGACTTTATGAGCTAGAAATTAAAAGTACTGGTTGAAAATACTATTACATTATACAGGCTATTATTAAGGCAATTTACAAAGTTGGTATTAAAACTATGCACATTTTTCATTGTTAGCACCCATATATTCAGCAAGCCCATGGGACCATTTTGTATATAATCTGGCAAATAAAATCAACTGAAAGGTAAACAGTAAGTCCACAGCATTTCTTGATAGGGAAAATTGCACTATAATAATTGTAAAGTAGATTTAGTCCCAGATTGTTATTAATTTAGGCAATACACACCACATTTGTTAAATGTAAAAATCAGTTTGAAACTCTGTGTTCCACACATACAGGGCAACACACAGAACTGTGAGTTTGCTTTCTCATAAAAAACCCAGATACCTTATATTCAATGAAATTCAATTTGGCACAAGTCTATTTTTGCATCTTAAACGTGTAGTCACCGTTGATTTTTGGCTCCCGTGTATGTTTCCAGAATTTGGAGGCAATATAATTGCTTGTTTTACTTGGACTGTAGGTAACATAATGAATGGCTTAATGCTTTTATTTCTGAACAGTGATGTAAAAAACTTTGCAACATGATTTATGGTCTTTTAATTTCAAGGATGCTTAAAGAACAGAGACCACCAAGAAGCAGGGTGGAATATCAAATATTTGCCCAAGATGACAATACTGAGACAGAACCACATGAGCATGCAGTTGGTCCTTTAATGTTACATATTTATATGTTCCACGTTGGAGCACTCTAAGTGTCATATCGAGATGGGACAACTGTGTTTAAACAGAAGGGGAAAAGATTTCTTTTTCCTTTCTGGGGGAAACCGCAACAGCAGAAGTGTTTTGTCAAGAAAATTGCCACCAGGACTGGCTGGTTGCAGTGTGAGTGTTGGGAAGAGCTGGAAGGATGGAGGATTTGCTGCAGCAGCATCACTACTCACTCCCTTGCTGCTCTGTGGCTGCAGGAGTCTTGTTGGGAAGGTCTTGTTGCTGTGACTCAGAGGTTTTTTTTCCACCTACTTCTACTCTAATTTTACAGCAAAACTGTCACACTGCTGCTGGAGTCAGAGGACAAGAAAGTGTGTTCTTCCCTTGGTTTCCAGGACAGGGTTCTAGCTGGCATTTGGCAGTTAGTTGAGATGACCAGGGCTTTTGGGGTTTAGCTCTCCCAAGGTTTATTATGATTGTGATTTATTTGGACCATCAGCTCTTGCAGAGGAGTCTGAGAAAACACTCCCCAGACTTTTTGAAAGGGCTGATCCACGAGGTGCTAGATTTTAACCAGATTAGGAGAGGGCAAGGATGTTCAGCCTGCTGCTGCAGGTTCAGTGGGGAGCTGGCATATTAATTACAAACCTGTCCAGATTCTGGGTAAAACAGCGAAATTTTTCTTGCTACTACCCTTTCCAAAAACTTGTGGCTCAGGAGCTGCCTGGGAAGGAACAGCTCATGTAAATATGCTGCCCAGTCATGGGCATCCAGCTTTCAGGGGGTGCTCTGGGAGTGCTGAAAGAGAGATCCTTTCCTTGGATGCTCAGTAGTCAGCCTCTGCAGGAAAAGTATGGATTAGGTGTCAAAGGTGACCAGCTCACTGTATAATCAAGCCAACAAACTCTGTTGTGTTACTGAGCAAAAGAAATTTTGACTGTTCCTGTTGTGTTGGGACAGAGGGAATTCCATGCAGAAATGTTGTATACAGTTGTTGTGATCTGAAGCGTGTTGCCAGTCTGCACTGAGGGGTCACAGAGACACCTGAAAGTGTCTGATTTTACTTATGTGAGGGATCAATAACCGTTTAAATGAAATAAACTAAAAGTGCAAGCTTTAGCAGCTGCTTTTTTTTCATGTTACAAGAACAATTTGAGAAGAAACATAATTTTATTCGGCTAACAAAACCACCTCTAACCGCCCAACTTCATTTCCATTGCTGACTATAAAGATATGATTTATAGAGATTAAAGAAGCCTAATAAAAAAGGAATAGCTGTGATATTGTATTTAATTTTGACAGTCTCTATTATCTCCTTACTGTCCCTTAAAGAAAAAGATTTTATAACTATCACTGCATAATGCAAACACTGCTATTATTAGATATTCATATTTTATGGCCTCGGAAAATGTTGGTATATAATTAATTTGATTATGGATAAATTAATTCAATTTTAGATTACCTACATTAATTTATTAAATACTGTAAAAGATAATAGATTGGGCGCAAAGGGAAATGGAAGAAATTATGTGTACTCAGAAAACTATCAAGCATGTTTAACATGTTTGTACAGAGAAAGCAAAAAAAAGACATTATGTAATACATCAATCAACCCACAGAGATTACATTTCAAAGCCTTTTTATATTGAACAAATGGAGCTTGATTTTTAGTCTTTTAGAAGTATCTGAATTTACAATAGTATAAATTTATAAATAATGCATTTTACTTTTGTTGCTATTGTTATTATGGCCTGAGGATGAAAGCCTTAAGTTAGGTATCTAAATTAAATATAACCACCCCTAAGAATTGATAATCACCACACCAAAACCTATTTATATAACTTTTCCAATTTAAATAACGGAATTATTTTTTGAAAATACTTAAAATGAAGAAAAAAAGTTTAGGGATGGGGCACATCAAACCACAGGACAGTCCTGGAAACCCTTACACACTCAGAGCTTCTTCCCTATGTGGCTTTCTTCCCTTGAATGGGGCTTCTTGTCCAAGGAATGCTACCTGCACACTGATGTCAGGAAATTGTTTTGCATAAACATGGTCTAATAGCAGTCTAATAAATAAAATGGTATGAAACTGATCAGATTTCTTACTAAATTATATGTTCTCGGTAAAATCAATGAAAGTTCATGTGTCTGTGTGCAGGGATCTCTTTGTGTATAGTTTTGAACCAGAGGGATGCACTCATCTAATTTTTCTCTTATAAAATAGTGTGTCTTCCATATTCTTGTACTGAATTGTATCTTCATCACTTTCCCACTGGTTTTAGCAAAAATATATTAGAATCTTCTTAAGACTTGCAGAATTTTGCAGAAATACAAAAAATTATATGTGCCAAATAAAGCCTTGTATGGGATTATTTTAGATTTTTATATTGGTGATTTTCTGTCTTCCTCACTGATTTTACTTTATTTAAAAAATTTTATTCAAAGGAAACCATACTTATAACAATCTTTGATCCCAGGTCTACAAACACGTACACCCTTACAAATATGAAGAATCATGATAGTCAGAAGTTACCCATATAATTACACCTACTTAATCACAGGTTGAATTGTTATTCAGAACATGGACATTGTACTTACCAAATTTTTTCTGTGGTATGTTAGAGAACATTTTTGACATACAAAGGCTAAAGGCAAAAAAATTCTTCAACCCCTATCAGGAGTTACTTCCTCATATCTTTCAAAGGTGAATTGAACTTTTAAAGGCTAAGCTTTTCTTATGTGAAAAGATGATAAAATAGAGAAAATATGTTTTAAACTAATGTCCTGCTGTACATGTTACAATGTTCTTGTTAAAACAAGATGTTCCTTGATGGAATACCACTCTGTTCTAAATGAGGATTCGTTTCAAAGAGAGCATTTTTGTCAGTATGTTTTATTGCCATAATATAGTACATTTAACATACATAAACATCAAATTTTGATATACTTAGGCCAAGATATGTAACCTTTCTCATTTTTCAACGTCTTGATTTTAAAATTCTGAATTATGCTGAGCTGATTTGTTACCTTTGAAGCTTGTCTGACACTCACCTATTTTGAATTGATGGGAGTACTATTAGATTGAACCATTTCCTGGGGTGCAGTCATATATTTTTGAAATCTAATCACAATGAGCTCTTTACTACAAGAAACAATACCTGGATATTGCTGACATCTTACAAAGCAGATGAACAGAACATTAAATGCTCAAGTTAATTCCATACATAAAAGAGAGAATGGTTTAACTTTCTCTTATAATATTTCATAATAGTCTTGCATATACAGATGTGATATAAATCTATTACTGCAATAAAAGCACTCCTTTGCTATTAAAAACCTCTAATTAATAATGCATTTGGTAATGATTATTATTACAGTTATTATTTAATGCAAGCAAAAACTGAACATAATTTTCAAATGTGGCCAAGTAGAATGTCCTCAGTCCTTGTTACTTATGGTTCTGCTTTCTGAAGGTCAGATGATTTTTCATTCTCTTTAATAATTCACTAGGTATGCTAAATGTTTACGTCGTGTCTGAACGACAACCAATCTTGTTTTAATTAAATATATCTCCTGACATTGTTTTAACATATCAGTGAATTCAAATCAGTTAGTAAAATGTTAAGCAAATCAAATTTGTAGTCACTCTCCACTTTGAATATCCACTTCTCTAGTTTCTTCCCACCTGCTGTCATGTGTTAATTTTTTTAAAGCATCATCTATTTGCAAAAAAAAGAAAGAAATTGGTATTGTCTTGTGTTGTTTCATCCTTAAAGTGAAACCATTTGCAAGAAAATTATGGGTCCCTAGTGCTGAACTTCTTTGCATATTAATTTTGTTAGCCTTACCTCCTGTGGTCTTTAGTTCTGGAAGGCCTATTAGATAATACACAAGATAAATTTTCCCTGGTATCTTACAGCCAGTCAGAGGAAAATAATCCTTTTCTCTTAAAACTTAAAAATTGCAATATTAGCCATGCATACTTTCCCCCTATTTTATTAGTAAAGATTAATTTAATTAAGCCAAATAATCTAGTCAATATTGGTTATATTTGTTTCCAGGTCTTGAGAAATTTATGCTTGTGTTAATAAATGTGTCTCAAACGATAACAGATAAGAAATGGATTCTGCACAAATGTCAAATGGTGGTGTCAGAGTGGGCTTTGGTGGAATTTGTGTGTTTTATCTGAAATGCAGAAGCCAAGGGAAGCTGAGTAGTTGGAATAGTTGTGGTCAGACACAAACGTCAGGCACTTCTCATGGTTACAAAAGCAGATGCAGTTGGATAAGGTTGGATGGCTGGAGACACTTAGACATTCGGAACCACAGAAAGATGGCTGGTGAAGTTTACAAAAGTGTCCAAGCAGACAAGACACAACTCTCATTTTCAGCCTGTGGCAGTGAGTATTTTGGCATTTTGGTGAGTTTCTCTAAGTATCCAAGTACCTGCAAATTCCTTTGGAAATCTGTGTCTCAGTGTTATGATTGCACAGCAGCTGACTTTCAGCATGTTTCTCTGTGCCTAGGAAATGAATTTGTGGTTTCTGGAAACAAAGTGCTGGTGTTATATCTGCCCCTTATAAATGACCAAATTACAGGTTAAATTTCTTCAGCTACTTGAACGTATTTGCTGTTTGCACCCAAGTATCATAAGCTTTCTGTCATAACAAAAGAAATGTATGGAAAGCCCTCAGTTCTTGACAGACAACTTGTTTTTGAGTTATGTTTTACCCCAAAATATCCTCTGCTTTTAGAACAATAGAATTGTTAATATCTCTCAAAACTTTATAGCTGAGCAGAGACCAGTCAATTTGTTTCAAGATTTCCAGCTCATACTCTGAAAACAAAGTGAGCCCATCTTTAGGCTAAATTACATCATTATTTACTGTCACTGCCTATTGTTTAAAATGGAACACCAGGCCACAATCCTAAACAAGCCTATCCTAGTTTTTTAGACTCTAAAATATAGTGGAAAAAAGGGCATTTTCATAGTTGCTGACATCTCTAATTTACAATTGTATTGGGAACTTGTTATCAAATAGGTTTCTTTGCTGTTACCAGACATCTATAAATATATATTTTATTTTGTAGTGAAAATCCTTAAGACATTCTAAACACATTTTCTCATATATGTTTCAATTCATTACAACGTTCTTAAATCACAAACCATATGTAGACATTCTCTGCTCCTGAGAACTATTAAACCATTATCTCTGACCTTTGCATTACCTGGGAGGCTTTCTGGGAAAGAAAATTCACCTTTTTTTCCCCCTGTGCTAACCCACACCTGAATCAGACATGCAGGGAGAGAAAGCACTCTTAACAGTGTGCCAAAAGTGAGAATCCACACCAAAACCACAAAACTTGTTTAAGTGATTTCCTTCAAAGAAAAAAACCTATCTAAACTCACAACTTATCCCTTTTGCTGAGAGTTTGTTAGCATTGAGACAAATGGAGGGATTTAGAGAAAGAGTGTGGTATCTGCCAAAATAGAATGGATTTTTCTAGTTTACTATGAGATTATCAATATTAACCAATTAAATGTGTAAAACATATTTTGTGTATTTTGATGCAAAGATGTTATAAATAATGGTCTGAAAGCATGCAAAAAGGATTTTTTTCCCCCATTACTTGGCCGTGGGAAAAGTAATGAAAATAAATACACAAGCTATGAATAAGTAATCACAGACAAGATCTACTCTGTTTCCTTGGGCAAATTTTTTGACCTTTCAATATTCCTGTTGTCCCACTCTTTGAATATTTGATCTGTTTAGACTGTGGGATGTCTGAAGAGAGGACTGGTTTTACTGTGTTTGTGGGGCACCCAAACAGTTGTGAGATCTCGGGTTTCTGCAAAGCCTCAAGGCAACGCCAGGCTGTTGATACAACAACCAATATTTCAGTCTAGTGAAGTTTCTGCTTTACTGCTAGAAACAGGATCTATCAATACAAAATGGCTTTCAGCCTCTGTTCTTTCATCAGAGTGCTTGCCTACCATGTGCAGAGACCTGATCTCTGCAGGGGTCGCTTGCCATCTCCCCATTTCTGCTACTGCTTTTGCATATGGTTTGTAGGAAGCAAGGAGGAGGAGATGGATTTTACTGCAGATTCTGTTAGAGAAGAAGTGACATCACCAAGAGATACAAAGGGGAGAGCAATGAGCTTCCCTGCAGGGCAAGGAAGAGTAAAGAGAATGGCATGGCAGTGTATTTGGGGAAGCAGGTTGGAGAGAAGAATGAACAGAAGGAGAGAGAGCAATAGAGACAACAGGAAGAAGAGTAAAGAATGAGCAATGAGACAATATGATTAGAGCTTTTTTTCCACCAGGGAGAAACATTTGCAATGCAAACAATTAAAATCCGTTAGACTTTCCTAATAATGTTTTTCCATGCATGTAATCACGGCGATTGCCAAAAGGATGGGGAGGAAACAGCAGGCAGGATATTTTTGGGTGTAAATGAAGAAGTGGGACTCAAGAGCTGCAAATGGGAGACTGGATGATTTTTATCTTGTGGTTGGACATAGGTTATTGGCATGCAATGGCAGAAGAAGTGGTCTGAATGGATTCTAGGAGATAGAAAGTATTCTGTGTCCTAAATCAAACTGTTCCTATTGAGATTAACAGTTTTCATCGCTGATAAATACACAGACTTGTTTCTATACTGAGAAGAAAATCTTTTCTACAAGCATTTAATATATAAGGAATGAAAATACTGCTTTTCACTGACTGTAAGCCTATTGTGATTTCTTGTTTACTTAAAAGGACAAAATACCCTAGTAGGAAATTTTGTGAACCTTTGAGTAGAAAACAGTACCTGGTAAATACAGGTATTTAAATCAGATGAAAACTGAACAGAAATTATCATCAATGACTTCTGAGATAAGTTTTGAATGTGCTGTGACAGTGCTCTTGCGAAAAGTCATTACATTGTAGTCAGAGTATACGAAGGAGCTGATGCCATCTGAGTGTGACAGAACCATGATCAAAACCTGGCAATACCCAGTGCCTTCCACTGTTTCTACCCTGGCCAGTCTGTGCCAAGGAACAAGGAAGTGACTTCAGTGCTCTTGTTGATGAAATTCCAATGCCAAACGGTCTCACGTAAATGTAGCCTTGCAATACATTTGTTTAAGTAAGGGCAGATACAGATGCTGAGCTTGTCTTACTGAACACTGCACAGGAACATTAATGTTCCATTTTTGTCAAGCTACCCTGGCTCTGCTTAAGAGTATTTGAGTGTTTTGTGTTTTCCTTCATTGGAAAAAAATCCTGAACTTGAAGTTCAGTTGTATTCCATTTCTTTTCTTTTTATGTTTGATAATTTCAAAATTGATGTCAAATAACTGTTTTTCTTTAATGTTGCCATCATGTTCTGTTTTCCAGCAATTAATTCCTAGGTTTTATTTTCCATTTCATACAAGTTTATTTTATCACTTTACATCTTTCTCTGTCAAACTCATTAGCTGTTTCTGTGAAAACTTCAGTAATTTCTTCAGGGATTTTTTTCCCAGGTCATAAATAAACAAGAAATAATCTTTGAAAATGGATTTTAATGATTTTCCCCTTCATTTTCAAATACCTCTTAACAGTCAAAGTGAATTCTTTATCCCTTCAGTAGTTTCTGTCACACTATTTGTAAATCATAGAGTCTAGTGCTGAATATTGTACTGGTATCTCCACAGATCTTAAATCAGCTGGGGGTAGAATTGCTCCTGCTGACCCGCTATTACTTCTTCCAAGATTTCTGTCCAGTTTACTTGTCACGATTTCTATTCTGTGCTTTGGCATTAATTTTTCTAAGCAATACATTTTATATTTCTCTGATGAAGTTTCCACTATACTGATCTGGAGTCTTCATAGGTTTAAGAGAACAGATATCAGTTTGTTTTCATGTTCAACTTGTGGTGAGGTGAAGTCACTTGAATGGCATCAGTAAAAATTAAATTTTTTGGTTTGGATCTGATCCCCATCCTCAACTTGTTGAAACATTCTCACCATAGGTGTTGTGCCAGCTTTCTTCAATCTATTAGTGCCTTCAAAGTTTGAAAAGGAATCTCTCTCCATTATTTTTTTTTTTTTTTTTTACTGCTTCCTCCTTCCTCCTGAATAGTTTTGACAGTAGCTTTTTTGTCATGTACGGGCATTTCGGCTTCCTGACCTAATCATTTTGCTGATCCTGATTTTCTTCCATAATTCTTCTTGTTTCCTTAGGAAATGTAAATCTGCTGCAGCATCTGTTAGCTATCCTTGTTTATTAATAATTAGGCATGAATGTAATTATAAATTCTTTAATAATTTACCTTTACCACCTCTGAGAGGCCCATAACTGATCTCTTGTTTAAACATTTCAGATCTTTGTCTTACATTATTTTCATATATCATTCTCAAAGTGTTGACCACATTGTTGATACAAGCAAAATCTCATCCTCATCTCTTGCCAGGAATTTATCTCTGAATGTGTTATCTCTTCTAATTGGACATTTGGGAGAGAACAGATTGCTGGAAGCTCAGCCCTATGGCTCCTTAATTCATAGCTGCTTGGCCCTTGACTAAATTAAAGCTGCATGGAGCTGCCTGATTTAAGAACTCAGAGTATTAAGAGCAGCAAAGGATGAGATACAGCAGGGCTATGTACTTTAATGCTGTTTATACACCCTATTTTGATCAGGCTCCAAACACTAACACTGACTTTTCTCTTCATTTACTTTTGCCAAATTAATACTGCTGAAGGAACCAAGCACAGAGGAATCCCCAGCCATTGAGGGGATATTTTGACTGAATATGTAGTGGAAAATGAGATTAGCAGACCAGAAATCTAGTCCTCTTCAGGAGGTGAACAGATGTGTTCTTCTAGCTTCAGCTGTGCTGGTGGAAGATATTAGTAACCGCAGCCTGTCTCTGGGTGGTTATCAGGAATCCCAAATCCCTGCCACTCTGCTAGTAGCACTGCTCATACAAGCTTCCTCTAACCTATTTTTTCAAAATGAACTAGATTAGCAAAGACTTACTGTTTATCTGAACTAACTTGGCCTCCTTGGAAGTGAAATAAGCCGGGAAGTGCTCGGGTAACCCGCTCCGCCAGCAGATCGATAGGGGCAGCAAAGAACAGTGGACAGCAATCCCTGTCCCCGGCATAGCTGCTGCAAAGTACATGGCTGGCTAGACCCCCGAATGCCACTAGATACACATTTTGTCTCCTTCCTATCCCCATGGTAATTCCAGATCCATTTACTCTTCTAATTCTGCACTTTAGACTATTCTGCTTTTGACAGCAGCACTTTGTTTATTTCAAAAGCTTTCATTCTCCCAGCGGCTGTGTAGAGTGATGATCTGGTGAGCAGGAAAAAAGAGTGGCTTCTAACCACACCCGTATGCTCCCCCTGGTTGCCTCCATTTAATAAAATTTTATTATTTGCTACCTCTAAATTCCTCTGTGATAAATCACCAGAACTGCCATGTCACACTTCTTTGTATTCTGAACCACAGAAAAAAAAAATCAAATATTTACTTGCTTAGAAAAATATGTCAAGAAAGACTTGTCTGCCCCATGGTGCTTCTGGATCGAATGAGAGAAAACACAGATGTACTGGACACATTGTGGCAAAGATCTTCTGCTGGAACAAAAAGATACCAAAACCCCCAAATTACATTACACAGGCTGGAGATTTGCTGTTTCCATATCAGCAGATAAGGTTTTTTCACTTCTGCATTGCAGAATAGTAATGATAGCATTCAGCATTTTAGGATCATGTTGGTTTATATGTCTCAAGAAAAATGATTCCCCCCCTCTCCCCAAAAATTAAAACCGTATTAGAATATTCTTATTTTTTTATTTTTTCCCTTTGACAAGAAATTAAAAATTAAACGTCAATATTTTTGACATTTTGAAGGTGATTTTTTTCAGGCTGGGGATTTCCAAAGGGGAAAAAAAAGTGATCAAATCCTAAAATTGCTCTGAAGATTTCAGGAAACATGTAGATTTAATGGTCTGCAGCTTTTCAGAGAGGAATCTGAAAGAGAATGAAAATATTGCAATGGAAGTGGGAGCCAGCTCCAGATGTACATGACAGCCTTAAGAGAGTCAAGGAAATTGAGGGCAGCTGAAGAGAAGGTGCAGTGGGATTTATTGGCACCAAAAAAAGTCACAGGCTTAGAGAATTTCGGTCTGACTACTATTTACTGTGTGTTTAATCACAGAGGCTTTGGAGGGAGCCAAATCTGTCTGGAGAAGGCAGAGCTGAAAAAGTAATGCTTTTCTGTTTTTTTAATGGGTGAGAAGCTAGACGAGGGGACAGGAAAATCAAACCAGATTTTGGAGGGTGGGAATGAAGCAGAAGGACCCAAACGGCATTTTTTATCAAGACGCTAACGCTGAACATTCGGCAGTGACGCATCTCTTTCCCCGGGGATCCCTGTGCTCCGTGTGCGTGCGTTTGCGTGGAAGATGCGGTTTGGGAATGACCAGAAGCTTTACGATTATTAAGCCTAGAACAGAGAGAATAAATGCGCCTTCCCTCCGTGTGCGAGCCCGGGCGGCCCCGGCGGTGGCGCTGGCAGCGCGCGGGAGCGGAGCGGGAGCGGAGCGGGGACCCGGCCGGGCGGCGCCGCTGCCGACTGGAGAGGGGGGGCTGCAGGTTACAGCTCCTGCTGGAGAGCAAAAGTATTGAGCTGGGCAAGGGGCGGGAGAGAAGGCGGAGGGGGTGGCTCCCGGCAGTGCAGGAAGCCAACTGCATGGCTCCGGGGTGCCGGCGGAAAGTGGAGCAGATAGGTGCCCTCTTATCTCATTCCCACGCTCTGCTGGGGGTTCAGTTCTGAGTGCCGCTCTTTCATTCGTGTGCCTCCCCTATAGGTGGGTGAGGTGCGTGTGTGAAAGTTGTGAAACCTCTCCCATGGGTGATTCACCTTGCAGAAAATTTGGCTGCTGTGGAAAGCTTTCTGGGCCTGTTTTTAAAGCAGGATAAAAGTTTATAAAGTCCCCATGCTCGTCGTATTTTGCAAAGTAGATTTAAGTGAACAGCAGGCATGTAGGTGAGTCTGATTAGCACATTTCAGGGCTTTTCTAGCAGACATCATCCTAGCTGGCCCTTCATTTTCATTGTTTTGATAGTGTTGCAGGAGGCAGATGGGATTTGATGTTCTGTAGGTGAACACACACAAAGTTTGCATGCTTCAGTTTTTATTTTTTCCTTGGCTTGTTTGTGGGCACTTTGGGACTGTGGCAAAGGTGGCAGGGCTCTGAGGAGCATCCTTTGATGTCTCAGACTTTGGCCACCATGTCTCTTCCATTGGTATGTATTCAGACTTTCTCAAGAGAAAAGAATGTCTTGGTCATGCACTACTCCTATTTTAAATTGGAAGAAAAAAGAGTTACTAGTTTAATATTACCATCAGAAACACTTCTCTAGTGCTTTGATTGATCTGGCCTGTGAATGTTTCTGTTGTTTAGAGGATTACTTAGATAAAAGAGAACACATTGGTCTATTAACAAATCAAGTTTTTTCCTTTATGAACACTTATGTTTTATCTATGCATTTTTAATACGCAGGTCTGGCTGACTGGGGAGCAATATGGGCAAATAGAGAGGAGAGACATAGTTATCATGGGCAACATTACACCCACTTACAAATGAGGGACTACGAGTAAAAAAAGCATCAGATTGTCACACTGGGTGAAGAAATGAGAGATTGGCAAAAAGCCCGGGAGAAGACCATGTTCTTATCACAACAAATAGTTGGTTCTGATGTTATTATTTGACTTGGTGATGTCATCAGAAACCCTCAGTGCTTGGAGAGAACACTAAATAACTTTAAATGTAAACAGCAATTGAGATATCAGAAACTACAGGAACAAACTGTATTTGAAGTGTGGGTACTTCTGAGCAAGAGTTAAAAAACAGAATGAATTACACAAGGTGCTATACATACCTGGTGTTCCCCTCTATTTTTATATTTTGGTGGTTTTACAGCTAGTTTTTAATTCTTCCTTTCCCTTAGTTTTGAGCAATCCACAGAAGCTGGGGGAAAATAAAATCTTGACCAAGAACTGAATTTCTCAAAATTTTCTGGGCTTTTCTGGATGTGTTCATTTCCACTGATTTAAGTAAGTGCTTACGGCAGCACAGCTGAACAGACATTTCCTGAAGTATTGGCAGGACTGAGGTCTTTGGTTTTTCCTTTTAGATGAACTTTGTATGATCAGCTGCAGAATTACATTAGAGTGATCACAACAATCACACCAATAAGTTCTTTCAGTATAACTTTCCTTGAGTTAGAGGAGGAGAGCTATGTCTCTTTGACTTAATATTATGCCACACTAAAGAGAGCCATGCTGAGGATTATTTGTATTTTTAAGCAAAAGACATAAGCATTTTGACTTACACATAATAGAACATTCAAGATTGAATTATTTTCCTATAATTTATTTAAAAAGAATATTTTACCATAACATAATATTAGGACTCTGTTGTAAGGACAGAGGAGGATATGAGATTAGCTCTTGGAGCAACATGATAGATGTCTTTTTTATAAACATCTTGGTTTTGGAGTGGAGTATTTTGATTGTTTTACATGTTGTATGAGAGCTTTTATTCATCAAAGCACCTAAGCGTGCACTTGAAGCTACTTTGTAATTTCTCATTTCTAAATGATTTAAATAATTTAAATTATTTCACTGCAATAAAAGTAGCATGTAATAACTCCTCCTTGTGCTTGCTGATCAGGGCAATGCTGGTGGTGGAGGGGATGAGGAGAGACAAACATTTTCCTAGGCAGTTATACCCTTGACTCCCCCAAAAGCATTGCCATAGTGGACAAATCCTCAGTGATGGGAAGAATTTTCTAGAGCTTTTTGACTTCCTCAGGGAGATTTTTAACAACAACAAATTTGGGCATTGGGTTCTTATCATGCCAACTTGCAATTTTTCTCAACTGTCTGTATCATCTTTTGACATAAAACCATAAACTTTTTTACAATTCATATCAAATGTTAAAAGTTAATTTAGAGGCATTAGTTAACTTTAGGCTGAGGGTGAATATCCTTTTCCCCCAGAAAACTCAAGTTTACCAGCTTTCACATCCACAAATCATTTATTTAACATGGTCTGTTCTAGTGCTTTTGTTTTATGCAGATTTGATCCTACCAACACTTTAATAAAAGATGGCTGGAACCCAGGTCCTTTTAAATTCTACTGAAACAGAGCTCTTGACATGAAGAATTTTTTTTTTTTTTAATCTAGGGCAGATAGTCTATGAGCTAGAGATGTATGTAAGTGGGGGATGGATCAGACACTCTTTCCCATTGCTTGTGACCCTGTCATCCTGAATCATCCCTTGTACTGCTGATGCATTTGAAGAGCACAGGGTCACTGGTAATTAAGACAGCTTTGTAAAAGTGCTAGCAGTTGCAGCTGTAGGATGAAGAGTACCTGGAGTGCAGAATTTGTTGACCACATCGAATTCCCTTCGAAAAGGAAACCCTAGCATTTGCACATACACTGCTATCTCATGGGCTCAAGAGTTACACAGGGTTGCATTAGGTCACTATTTGGATGGATGATCTCCATCAAAAATGCCAGGTGCTGCAGGAAGCCTTGCTGATGCCATGGTGGCCAGGACTTCCTCTCGGAGGCATTACTAAGCAGTGCTCCACATGCCTCAGGACCTTTTGGTTTGCTGGTGAGGATGTATTTTAAGCAGGCATCTCTCAGTTGAAGCATTTAACACTGACATATAAGGCACGGATCAAGGGCAACCGCCTGCAAAATCCTTTTTGATCTGTATGAGAATGACAGGCACTGCGTGATAGCTGCAGTCCAGGTGGGGAAGATCAACACTGCTCTCTGAGCTAACCAAAAAGGTGTAAGGATCCGGAGGGGAGAATTATCTACATGTTACAGAGATGCTGAATAGGGAAAGAAGCCAGTTTAAAATGGCATCTGAAGCACATAAAATAAATTCTGGAGCTTGTCCTGCATGCCTGCAAATATATTCTGACTGTGCCTAGTGTTTACCCTGCCTGCTTCCTTAACTCAGAAATCCTAGAGGAAAAGCATAGGTGGGAGAAGTACACCATCATCTGGCACATGTAGGCTGACATGCCAGTCTTGATACCTGCCGTGCATCACAGCTTCGACACAGCACATTACAGGGACTCATGTACAGAAGGAGTAATTTCTCTTGCTAAAGCAGGAGAGTGACACAATACGGCACAAAACTGGATTTGCACCCACATTTACAATCCGGCTAGCGTCAGGTCATCTTCACTTAGAGATGAATATCATGGCACAAGGCACGGGGCAAAGAGAAAGAATGAAAGTAATAAAAAGTATTTTTTCAATCAAGTGCATAATTGCAAAATGTGGCTGCATCTCCCACTTGTTTGTCTAAACAGCCTTGGACAGTAAATGCCATTGTTAACACTGACAGATGGATGTAGAAACCAGCTGGAGAGTCTCTTTTAGATGGTACTCATGACTAAAGTCTGTACTTGGACAAAGTTTTTATGGGATGAGTGTCATGTTCATTCACTGGACTAGCTTTTAGAGTAGAGGTAGGTATTAGGTAGCTGGAGAGAAACATTAGGTCCTGCTGCCTTTGAGCCATCCAAAGAAAGTTCTGTTTCTGGAACAGCCATCAAGCAAAACCATCAAGCAGTTGACTGGCAGATGCACTTGCATCTGGCAACGTTCCCTAAATGTTCACTGTAGAGCTGCACACACAAAAGTTTAAGAGATACACCATATCCTCCTGGACTGCACAGCAGAAAGAAGTGCCATGAAGCTGAGTTTCAACAAGACCATTAAAACACTGGTGCGAGAGCAGCAACATCAGAGTGTTCACTGGGCAGATGGAAATCTTGTTATCATGGGTCTTACTATGCAATTAAACATGAGATTGAACATATGTGTAGCAGACAAGTGGACCAGTCTTCCTAGGTTCATGCCCGTTGCTCTAACCACTTGATTATACTGAGTTTGTGTTATTGTATCAGCCATTAAAATCATGGAAGATTTTCCCCTTATTCTCCTGACCCTAGTATGACACCATTAAAGTATAGGTCACATAGTCAGTGACTTCTCTCAACTTCATGTCGTAGGTGCATTCTTGCTCAATTACTTTATCCTATGTAATGGAGGACTTATCCTATCCTACTTTATCTCTGTAATGGAGATAGCAATTAAAGAAATTATCTGCATGTGTGACTGCACATGTGACCTTCTCGTTTTGTGTTACACTAGAAGTAAAAGTGATAGCAATCAGATAAATTTCCCTCCTCATTCCTCCCTGTAGGCTGGGGTCCAGCAGCCTGCAGAAAATCTTCCCTGAACTGCATCAGGCAAGCCTGACATAAATTCTTTTTTTTTGTTTTAGAAATTACAAATTTGACAGTTTGCAAGTACTTCCCTACATCACTACAAATATTTTGGCCCTGCACATGAACGTACATCTTCGGTGGCTCTGACAAGGGGATGCAGTGGGTATTTGTAGGCTGGTACTCACTGGCATCGCAGCAGTGACATGTAGAGCTCTGCAGACACGGTCAGGTGCTGTAGCAGTGCCCTTGGAGCACAGCCACGGCAGGGCGATCTCCACAGGAAGGCACTGTTTGCCCTCATGTCCCCTTGGCCAGGCTGTTACAGTTTTCCTACCCTCCCCTTCTGGCTTTGTCACCCCAGAAGAATATTGATGGATTCTTTGAGTTGCTATTTGTGCTGGGGTGCCAGAGTCTCTGGGATAATTACTTCGCAGCCCAGTTTACCGCAGTGAATGTTGTCAGAACAGCGATACATATTTGTTGTTGCAGCCAACTGGCATCCAGCTTAAGGATCTTTCCCTCTGACTGTTTAAATTAGAGTCTGCATTGTCTTGTGTGATAATGCTCACAGAGCAATAAGACAGCGTGCTTTCTATGAAATGTCTTGTGGCCGGTGATCTTTTAAGCCTTTCTTGGCTCGTCTTCTGGTCTGAACATCTGTGCTCTGTCCCTCTTTCTGTGCTGTGTTCACTGCTGTTGGACATTCTGCTTGAGGCAAGATCAAGTCTAGTGTTCTCCATTTCCCATCCTAATTGTGGTATTGTGTTGCTACTGCATATGCTCTTAATCAGCTTTTGCAATCCTTCCTGGAATGTGTATATAAAATTTCTGAAATATTCTGGGATCCTCTGAAATGACAGCAGAAAAAAGATACTAGAAAGGACAGGAATTTTTACATCAGTAAAATACCTTTTCAGTTTTCTCTACAGCATTCCCTACGTTATGTATTATTTTAGATCAATTATTATCTGGACAGTTTCTAAATGTGTGGTGTCTGGCACCTGGGAGGGAACCCACAAAACCCAAGCAAACCATACTCTGCATTCTCCCTTCACCCCCAAATTTTTCACTTTCCATTAGGATTCCTTAAAGTCAAGGAGAACTCTTGAAGTGGTAGGTGAATAATCTCTGGGGCAATACCTGCCTAGAACGAGTCAAGCAGTTTTTAATTTTGTTATTATTTATTTAACATAATATTCTACTTGTTATCATTTTACCCTTCTCATTCTCCTGGTGAACTAGCATGCCTAAGACAGGAAAGAAGAATATTGTTTTATATTTGCATATAAAATCTAATACATCTTAACATTGCGTTTGATGCAATCAGAAAAATAATAAATGTAATTGCTTTGTTTTGTGCCGCTAAAGAGTCATCCTGCAACCTGTGTGGCATTCAGCAGCGCTGCGGGCTGCAGGGTGGGCAGCAGTGCAGAGGTGACTGTATTTTTCGCTTCTAACAAAGTCACACTTGGCCTTTGACCTCACGTCTCACTCTTGGTCCCAAGTGTGGGGTCATCTCACAGCAACCACCTGCCCTGCAATGTTTCTTCCACAACATATCAATTGCTCTGGCAAAGCAATTGCATACGTTTAAAAGATTTGCCGGCATATTGTTCCCATATGCGAGTTCTCCTGCAATGAGATATTCAGTTGTCACTCCTGGGGAACATGATGCCCCTTTAACCTCCACCCCAAGGCTTGTAAGGCTGAGTCTGGTGCTGAAAAATTTCCCCTCACACTGCAGGTAGTGCCAAGTGCTGTGTCTTACACAGACCTTTTCTGAAGCCGATGGCTTGCGTCTCCAGTCCAGGCTGACTTGCCTGCCATGTTTTTGTGGTCACTGCTGATATTCTTAAAATAAATATAACTGAAGAATAATATCCAGCCTTTGGCATTTCAGTGAATGAAGTAAAGGAGAATGATCCCCACACTGCCTTACTAAAGTGAGAAATTCGGCATCAGAGGGAACGAAACGTTGCTGATCTGCTACAAATGTGACCACAACAATCTAGCTGTGTGTTCACAGAGAGAAAGTTATTAGTGTTGGAAAGTGAAATGCTGTGTAGGGGGAAAGCTACTGGGGCCTTAACTGTTTTTGCCTCCTGCTTTGGTTGTCACAGATGCTAGTCACATCGCATAATGCACTACTTGAAGGCACTTAGCTACTACGGTGACGAGGGCAGTATAAGAACCTATATAGAATAGAAAAACTGTAAGCAATGGTGTCCTGTGAGGATGAATTCAGGGAAGAGGATGCCTAAGGGCTATATAAGCTAGTGGGTGGTTTCACTAGCCCAGAAAATGGAAATAAAGCTCCAAGCCTCAGTCCTTTAAAGGCTTTTTGGTCTTTGCCATTCTTTTTTTATTATCACTGAACAATCAGGAAAACAGAAAGCAAATCAGTTTGAAAATTTTCTAAGGGCTTTCCACGCAAGCCCAGAGGAGGAAGGGGACACAATTTCCCCAGGTGTCTTCTGGTATTGCTTCTCCACTGTTTATCTTCTGCCTTGAGCAGACCTGTGGGGACTTAGGAAATATTAGGCTGCTATAGGCTGTGCTGCCTCTACCTTCCACAAATCAGTCGTCAAAGAAAAAAAAAAAAATTATATTATCCTACTTATGTAATGATAGCCTGTTGAAAAACTAATTTTCTTCTTCCTCACTCTCTAGAAACACTTGTGCTCTCCTCTCCAGTGAATCTTCTGAGCCAAAGAGGTCCAAATAAGTGCTTTATCTCAGCAGGACGGAGGTGCTGCCGTGGCGAAGCGCAGCGGCAGTGATTGCTCCGTGATCCGGGTCAGGTTCCAGGTGCCTAATGAGAGCAATGGGAGGCACTAAGTGCAGAGCTGGCCTCAAAATGTGGCTACTACACTTTGGACATTAAGCACATGTGACTCCTCCTGAAATCAATGGGAGGCAAAGGCCTCTCCGCACTGGAAGTAGGCATGTGATTCATCTCTGAAATCTAACTTTACAGAGCGGTCACAGAGATTCTACCTCTGAACTTGAATCACTACGTCTTAACTGTATTTAAGGCTGATGGAAAGAAATAAGCGCAGCTAATTCTGGTCACCAGGTAATTCTAGGTGGCTGTAGGTAATTGGAGGCAATTAAGTTGATATGAAATGAATTCTGCTCTTACTGTCTAAAATCAAGGACTTGCTTATGGGGAGCAACCACAGTAATGGGAAACTTTTGAAGTTTCATAATTAATGTATCCAGTGAAATATCTCATTAGAATGGCAGGGCCAAGGACAGGATCATAGAGTCTGAACTCCCATTACCTTACGGTCATCAGGCGCAGCTGTGACGTAAAGTTTAGACTGAAGGTACCTAAAGAATGGCTATTTTTAAACAGGCAGCTAGTAATTTTGCTCTATGATAGACATTGTTAAAACTGTCTTTTTTTGAGCTGGAACCACAAGATTTTTAAAAATCTAGTTGTTATAATTTTAAGCAAAATATGTAGAAATTAGTTAGATACTTATTCACTCTATGTAAGATAAACAGGAATTATGGGCAAGATATAAAGGTGGATTATGTTCTCTCACAGTATTGCAAGAATAGTAAAAGAATAGTATGGGTGGTAATCTGTAGCTATTTCAACCATCTTTAGGTTGAAAAAGACATAGCAAGTGCTTAACTTATTTCTTATTGTGACTGTAGAAGAAGAATGTGATGACATTTGTGATAGTCCTGCACTGTGGAACTTGAGGGATATTTCAAGTTCATAAATATATTAAATGCTTCCTTCTTTACTACTGTACTAAGTAATAAGCATGAAAATATACCATGTTGGATCTTCAATGGCTGACATTCATTCAGCCAAGTCTACTGCTTGCTCAATAAATTATGTATGTACATTAAAATATCATTTGTTGAATCCCCACAAAATGTATCCACTCTGCAGTGCACGTGATACTGAAAAAAAATGCAATTATATTTAAATGTATTTCTGTTTTACCTGAATACCTGTCTCAATGGCCTCATCCTCACTAAATGAAATTTGATTTCAATGGATTTGGGAGAACCTGGTCCCCAAGACTTTGGTAGTGTAGGGTAGTCGATTGTATTTACTGTTCTGGGCTGGCAGTTGCACCTTTTGGGGGTGCATATTAATTCTCCTCTTAGCATAATCATTTTAGAATATTCCCTTTGTTCCATTGCCCAGATGTGTCTCATGTCATCAGCAGACGAGCTGAACAGCAGTGGTTTGACATGCTCGGCGGCTGATTAGGCACACCGGTTGGAGGAGGCTGTAATGAAGGAATTCGTGTGGATGCAGCAGAGCTGTTTCTTACTTGTGCCGTGGTGTTAAGCAGTGGTAATGAAGGGCTGGTAAACAGGATGCTTTTGGGAGTGCCTGGGTCTGTAGGGCTGCACTCCCACATTGTCAAGGCTGGAATATGCTTTGGGGAGAACGCCAGACATGTGCAGGATATCATGCTGTCACAAAAAAGGGGCCTTTACCTGTGGAAGTATGCCCTTCAACCGTTGAAAATACTTTTGCACTGGGGAGAAAAAGGTGGGAAATTTCTCCTAATTATGATTAGGATGAGTTAGACACAATTTCCCTGACAGCAGTAGCACTGTACCTACTGTCTGACTATGTGAGAGGAGAAAAAACCTCCAGCTGGTGTTTTCTTGATCAACTTCTTTCAAGTGGAGAGAAAGAAAAAAGCTGTAGATTCAGCAGATGGTTTAAAATGGCCAGTGGCATCCCAAAACCTGTGCCTCTGGTACCTGGAATTGAGTCCTCTGACCACTGACACTGTTCTGCTTTAATAAGGGAAAAGCCATGAAAGAGAACAAAACTTGTTCATAAAGCTGTATCTGAAATGGGTGATTAGGCACGAGACAGTTATGATCATTTGTCCTAGGCGCCACGTTGATCACTTTATAGTCTCAAATTGTCTTAATGTATTTATGTTTTCTGTATTCCCACCAAGAGGCTTTTCCTTTCATTCCTCCTGCTGTAATGAACCAACACATAGTAGCAACCAGGCAAAGAACCGTTATTTTTAGTTGGTGGCCTATGTCTTCTGCAGCAACCTCCAACATAAGTGAGCCCAATTTTGTGACCATAATTACACATGGGCCCAACCATTTGAACTTGCAATTGCACCCATTTAGAAGCTTTGCAATTGGGCAGTTAGTCTTCTAAATGGGGACAATTGCAAGCTACAAATAACTACTCCAGCATTTAATTGCTGGTGTAAAATGATTCCTACAACATTGGAGGTCAGGTAGAAGTCCAGCTAAAAACAAAACAAAACAGAGCCTATTTGGGCAGCACAGAGGAGGCATGAACTTTCCTGGTCAATAAATCTCCCAGTGAACTACAGATGGTTGCAAAAATTGAAAGTCACGTGTGCTTGCGAGGAGAGAAAAAGAATGCCCGGGGCACTGTTGTGTAGCAGCAGTGCAGCAAGCTCAGGCTCTCACAACAGACAGGTAGATGAGCTGACTGGAAGCCATCCAAAACACACTTACTGGTATTTCAGTCACTGGAATGCTGCTGGAAAAGCAGTTCCAAAAAGGTCACATTCCCGACAACAACATACTAGCAAAGTTTAAAGACCAAATAGATTTGGCTTATGTTCTACAAAGGAAACTTTTATGTCACAGTCAAATTTGATACAATAAACAGTTTTTATACTTCAAAGGAGAAATAGCACCACCCCTTTCAAAACCTTGCCTTAAGGTTTTCACCATTTTTCTGAAGACAAATGAAGGATATTAATAGATTGATGCCTACTATTTTGTGGGTGTTATGAAAATTCTTGATTACAAACCCAAATAACATCTCTGAGCTGCATTTAAATACAAGCACATATTTGGGCACAGGGTTATAGTGGTTAGCTTTTCCCTTTGACATTTTTATCCCATAACCAGCTCACCAGAAAGCATTAGTCAGGAAGAATGACTGATTTCAGGGGCGTCAAAATTTAAGCACGAGTTTAGTTCAAAGCATATTCTGCTGCAAATCAAAGGAAGAGCTCTTTCTTTTTAAATTATTTAATTTCAAAATATAAAGCTTTCAATGCAAGCTGGGTAGAAGGAACAACACAACCCCCTCAGATATTTGTTTGCATTTTTTGCTTTGATTGTATTCACACTCCTTAATATTTGCTTCCCCTGAATATTCTTTTAGGTGGATGAGTTTTCTGGCAGGGACGGTTGTGGAAACAGGGCATTTTAAACACCTTAGAATATATATAAGGAATAATTTCAATTTGCAAATATGGTGCTGCAACCTGGTTCAGAGAGCTTTGCAAATTTTATCAAAAAGTAGAAACCTATTCGATGGATTTTTAAAAAAAATATTCGGTAATTTCCTGTCAGATGAAGGACAGAGCAGTGAGAGGTTGCTGTAATTATTCCCTAAATAGCTCCTAATAACAAATGAATTGCAGGGAACCTAGAGCTACTTCTGTGAACTATTCATATGTAGAAAAAATCTGCTTTGTTATATAAATTACTTTATCAATTATGCTAAAACTGATATTGCAACTGCCAAAGAATCCTGCCTGACACACTAAGTTTTTTTTCTCGCTTTTCAATGAAATAATTTAAATCTTTATTTAGCAGAAGGCTAGTTAAAACCTGAGGCTAATGTCAATCCTGTATAGAGTGAAGAAAAGGTGCACCTTTGTATTATCACTGAGGACAAGAGAATTTGGATAATTTCAAAAAGGATTTTGGTCCACTGCTGTGAAGAACGGGAGAAATGGGAGAGAATTACTCTCTCACATAAACTGGAGTTTATCCATGAATTCTCCATCAGCTATTGGGTTTTCTACCTATATGTACCACTGCTGAGGTATTTATGTGACTTTTGGCTTTATGCACATCAGTTTCCCCATCAAAATCAGTTCTTACAGTTAAGCACGTGATTAAACACTTTGTCTGATCAGTCTAGAATATGTCCCTGGGAGGACAAAGCCCCTCTGAGAACTGAATCCCCCTGGGATGAGGTTATATCCTTCACATATACTTTCTAGGCTCGGTTGGGTTTGTGATTATGGCAGTACTAATTCTGATATAAAATAATAAACACATATTTACATACATGAAAATCCACATACATATGTTCACGTTATATGCATACCTATGTATTAGATTTATATACATTATACATGTTTGATTTTATATTTTGACTTCCATGGGCTGCAGGAAGCAGAGAGGCACCTCCAGTGAGCCTGACTGTCCCTCCCTTCTCCATAGTGTGTGGGTCTAGGGCACCACTGTGGCAATGGAGAGGTTCTCCTGACTGGAACATTGCCTTTCTGGTTTGTGAAATTGTTAGTATTTACTTTTGGCTGTCATGCACTTCAGATTTGTCTGCTTGGGAATACCTGGGGGATACATGTTTGCTTGCAACGCGTTGCGGTTTAATTAAGCTGATTTCAGTTGGATTGTTTTGTGTGCTTTATGGCAGGAATGGAGTGAGCAAGTGCTTTATTTTATTTATTTTTAAAGAAAGAACTAAAAGGAAATGGTACAATGCAGAAGCATTATAGACAAGTATCCTCTGGGGCGATTGTTTATTGACCCACTTTTTAGCAAAACACCATATACATTATCATGCTACATCACAAGTATGATTCTGCCCTGTCAAACTAAAGAGGATTTTTGCCATCTTAAATGAGAGAAGCATTCCACCCTAAAACAGCATTCCTCATATCCTGATGAGTGTGAGATAGTTGCCATTTGTACAATGCATAGTACAATAGCGAGCTCTTACTCCTTAAATATATTCTTTCATGCGCAGTTTTAAATATAGTCTCCTTTTCCCCTTTCTTTTTTTCAAGCTGTTGTGGAAGTTTGCCTAAATAATGTGCAGTCTGCTTTTCTTAGGTAAACATTTTCCAAATAGTGTTCATTAATGGCTATGAAGCAAATCCCAGGGCAAGCTGATCTTTCATGTTCCCCCTCCCTTATGTCCACATTTCTGAGAACACTGATGCTGGAACCAATACAAACCATTCCAGCTGTCTCCAAAAATAGTACTGAGAAAAATAAACTGTTCTTCAAAGTAATAATTTTATAAAACTAACTAAATAAATATTGTCAACATTGGGTCAAAAATACAAGCAAAATTACATCAAATTCAGTTCATAAGATGGATTGTATGAATGCATTTCAGTTCCTCTCTCATCATTCTCCTTTATATTTTTAGACAGTCTTTATGTGAATACAATGACTCCAATATCAAACATTTTAAATGATGCTTGAAATATCAGTCACTTGACTTTGATGTCACACACAATTAAATTCAACCCATCTTCTCTCAGTTAATAACAGCAATCTCACCAAGTCTAGTGCCTAATTAATACAAGCTATTTGTCACATAGAGGTGACACATGTATATCAGAAAGCTTGAAATATTGTTTTGTGCTGCAGTAGCGCTACCCAGCCCTGCAATATAGAAACTGTCTTATGTGTGATTGTCTTTAAAGATTTCAAAAGGCCTCAGAGTTTGGTGTGCTCAAGCTGGGACTCGACAGTGCATAGAAGGCACTACTGATGTGTTGGCTCCCTTTAGGCTGCTAAATAGGGAGGTATTTAGAAAGAAACGCTGCTAGAATTGAAAGGTTCATACCTGATCATTCATTTAGGTGATCGGCAGAATTACGGATACGCAGTGCCAGTGGTAATTTGCTTAACCTGCAGTTTTTAAGCTATGTGATAGAATACACAATCATACATTTTCTTATTGTTGCATAAGCATTTCTTCATATTATTTATGCTCAGCACTTTTTAACGGTGTGTTTCAGCCAGGGTTGCTGTTGCCAAATAAATGAGCTTGTCTACCTCATATTAATTATCATTGTGTAATAAATAACTGTATAATAAGGTGGGCCTAATCCTGCCTTCTTAGCTCAGGCAAGGATTCTGTCTGCCTCACTGAGTGTTTTACCTGTATTAAGGCATCAGACTTGGGACCAAAAATTGCCTACATCGTTAGTAGCAGTAAATTAAGGATAATTTGTTATTGAACTCTTGTGAATAAAGCACAACAGAGAAACCCACAAAGTAAGAGAAGGCAGGAAACCTTAGTTATCTCTGGATTAGTAACCATAGTAATACCTATGGATTTTCAGTGCATTATATTTTGCAGCAAGTGTGAAAGGTTTTTCCTGGATTTTTGATTATATGTGGTTTTGCTTCTTTTATATATTAGCAGTAGGGTGTTTGTAATGACAAAAAACACCTGTAGCACTTTGGGGCTTACTTCCACCCAGCTCTTCTCTAGGCTGTGAGAAGGAATACCACCACAAGTCAGGGGACAGCTGATGCAAAATTCAAGCCAATGCAGTATCTGGAGTCCTGTCTCTATTCACAGCCAGGGCTGCTGGTGGGCACAGTGATGTTCTAACTTCATGTGCACTTTTCTCTCTGAACTGCCAACGGAGTGGTGTTTCCTAAATATAAGCCATGAAATCTTCTGGCAGAGATAGACACAGGTCCAGAGATGGAGTGAAGATTTGTCTCCCCTCCAATCTACTCTCTAGCCCTCTGTTAAATACCCTCAAGAGTATGAAGCACAGGGAAACCTATCTCAAGGTCTGGCCATTGCAACACTGAGATAAACTCTCTGCCTTTCTGCATGATGTTTTAGGGGACATAATCATGCACATTCATGGTCAGGGAGGAAGAGGATTGAGGGAGGCCTTTGTAGCAGAAACAAATGGATTTTTCCTTTGCTGCTTAAGAAAATGTGAAAGATTAATTTCACATCTTGTCAGACATATGCATGTTCACTTTTAAGCCCATCAGAATGTGAATCTGGATCAAGGTGGAAATGAACAATAAGCCAGACCTACATGCAGAAGAGTGGAGAGCACCCAAATCTCTGCAACATTTGAGGAGAAAGGTGCTGTTTCTGCTCAGTGACGGTCTAACAAGTTAGTCTGTAATAGATTTGTGGTAAGAGCTTTTTTTTTCTCAGCTGTTGTATCTGCGAACACATAAAAATCACAGTTACTGGAAGGAAAAATTTAATTGAAAACAATCACTATGAGAAGAATTTAAGGGTTGTGGTGGATAAATACCTAAATGTGAGCTCCGAAGGGATGTGATGGTTAGAAAGATTAGTGTGGTAGTAGATGGTGAAAGTAGTAGTAGCAAGTGGATCTTGTTATGCCAGATACGTCATAAAGAGCCATGAGGAGTTTACAACCAATACTGAAACTGAGCAGCAAGCAGGGCATAGAAGCACAGTATGTTCTTTTAGACGGAGTGATTGTACACTGAAATCCGACAGTTGAAGATTAGAAATCAGGTGCTTCTGTTTGGCAGTGAAATTATTCACCACTTAAAAAGAGTATTCAGAGTTACAGTGAATCCTTTACCACTTGGTATTTCTACATCAAGTCTGGAAAAATTTCCAAAGAGTAGGTTCTGGTACCCTTAGTGATTCAGCCTTTGTTTAGTAATTGCTAAATGAAAATTTATTCCAGTATTTTGGAGGTCAGGTTAAAAGATGATAATGGGCCTTTCCAGCCTTAAGGTCTTTGAAGGTTTAGTTGCTGAAAAGCAAAGGTCTCCTTTGTATCTCTTGTTTTTCTGGTACCAAATCTATAGACCATCTTCCTTCCCTAAACACACCTGCTAAAACATATTGTTCTTTTACTGCTGGTAACAGTCCAGTCTCTGAATTAGAAATCTCTCAAAGATGAAAGGAAAAGAGAAAACTATTGAATAATTTAATGATATAGTATTACAAGCAGAAATGGTTTGGGGATATTGAAAATATTCTTGTATATGGTGTAGGATGCAGGAAAATTGCAAAGCACATTAGCTCTGGAAATGAAATGGCAGGCTGCACAGAGCAAAGCTGGTATGTGATGTAGTGTTGTATATCTCACAGTGCTACAATTCTCACTTAAAACCATAGAGGTAGTTACCATGTGACTGTCTTCTTGTGAACTTTAGCAAGGGTTGTCTTTTAATTTATTTCTTTTGGGGGTTTTTTTGTGTGTTGACTTTCATCAAATTATGATTCAGTTACCTAATAGACAAAATGCATCCTCCCTGATGGTCTGTCAGCTACTTCCTGCTACAAAGCTTCCAGGGGCTGAAGTGCTGGAGGCGAGCCACCCTGGCAGGTGTCCAGCCGCCTGGCCGGCCAGCTGGCTGCTGCTGCCCCTGCCGCTGCCGCTCCTCTCCGCCTGCAGGAGTGCAGTCCTTGCACAAAGGCTCCAAAGAGTCTTGGAGTGACCATTTGGATTGCCAAAACACTGCAATAAGGCTCTAACTGAGGGAAAAAGCAAGCGCTGGTTCATACCATATGTGTTTATGGGGAGCTGCGTGCTGTCTGTCCCAGCGACTGGGTGACTTGGGAGCGATTAATGAAGCTGTGTTTTATTTGTACAAGGTGATAAGTGTGCCCAGTGCTGTGCAGATGATCATGCTGGATGTTTTTCTTTTGCCATACTGTTTGAGAGCTACCCCTGCTTTTTTCCCTGTAAAGCCAAAACAAAAGAGAGGATGTGTTTTCTTGTATCTTCAGACGTGGCAGCTGTGAGTGTCTAGCCTGGCAACACTCTCCTCTTTAGCGTGGTGGAAGGAGCAAGCACAGATCGGGCCTCCCTTTCTCACCATGCATTCATGACTGGGAAGCTGAGAGGGTCAGCTCCCCCCTGCTCTGCCCAGCCCCTGCTGCAGCCTGGCACCCTGCTGGGGGCTGTGGGCACGTGCCCAAACGCTGCAGTGCAGGTGTCCAGTCTTGCCAGGCTCCTCTTGTCCTTCTAAATTGGCATGCAATTTTCCGGCATCAGTCAGGGAAAAAATCCCTGTGAGCGGGTCAGAATCCAGCTACCTGAGGCTTTGCTGTTTGTTCTGTGTGCAGTCACTGTGTGTCATTCCTGTGCCTTGAGATGACTGAACACTGTGCTGTTGCTGTTGGGGTGAGTTTGATTTTGACTGGAAGTGTTGATGAGGTGTTTCATGTGGTGCTCAGGACTGCAGCTCTTCAAGGGGATGTGGTGTGACCTGCTTACAGTGTACTGGCCTGCACTTATAAAGCATGTGAGAACTTCTACCCAAATCTCCCCAAACAGGTCTTGTTTTGATCTCTTCAAAGGTATAAATGTGCTTTATTAATAAAGTGTTAATAAGCCATGCATCCCCAGAGCAAATGCAGTGGGACTGAGAAAAGTGTGTGGGGCTGCCTCCTTCCACAATCTGACCTTCTAAATTAATCCCTGGTATTTATCTGCTCAGACCTCTGTCCAGTAGATTTGGGTAGCACTCAGGCTAATGACATATACCTAGAAATCACTGGACTCAGAGCTAGCAGGGGTAATGAAATACCTTGAAAAAAGGCTGGCATTGCAAACTGGCTGTGAGCAAAAACAGTGAGTCCTGCAGAGGTGATTCCAAAGGCTCAGTATTTGCCAATTATTACTACAAATGTAACACAGCTATCCCCTTCACTCCCCAAAGTGAGAAGAATGTGGTGTTGTAGTAGGTGCTGTTGTAGGCTATCAGACATGGTTTGATTCTGTCTGGATATGTCTGGTATGGGGGCAGAAGGGGAAGCCTTTGGGTTCAGGAGCCCATCCCAGTTCCAAAAAGTTGTCTCACTGTTTGGAAACCAAACACATCCCTGTGCTCTGTAAGGGAGGACCATCCCCCAGGCAGCTCTTCCTGAAATTTCAAAGATGTTCCTGGCTGGCTGGTGAGGGATCTTCCATAGCTTTGTTCCCCAGTGCTGTGTCGGTGTCCTCTGGCTGGAGTTGGTGCTGGTGCCAGAGGTCCTCCTGTACCTTGGCTGACACATCACTGCATGTGGAGAGCCCTGAGCTCTGCAGGGATGATGCTGGCTCTTGGCCACGTGCGAACATGCTCAGCCTGGGATTTGTTGCTCCACAAACTGAAAGTAAGCACCAATTTAATTTCTATGCCTTTATGAGCAATTTTAAAGGTGAAGGATATTTTCTTTCCAATGTTTCCATGTATTAGATTAGGCAAGTTGTCAAAATTAAGCACTCCACAGTGGGTAGATGTTTTGTTTGTAGCAAAATGGATTTCCATAAAGTGATGAATTCATGAAATGAAGTTTTGAGGATCATCACATTGTATTGCCAGAACAATGAGAGATCCATAAAATGATCTGCTCGTAAATAATTTGTGATATCTGCTATGTACAACACTACTAAGTCTTATTTTCTATAATAAACACTATTTTCCTTTAGAGAAAAAAGTAGAGAGTAGGACTGTCAAAATATTAAATTACAGAAGACCTTGTAATTTTATTTCTTGACATTTCTTTATCACTGTTTTATCATGTTTATGTAAAATACCAAGGTATTATTTGTTTTCAAATTATATATCTTGGTACATCAATAGCATTTTTGTGTTATTTGACTTGTTTACATTATGATGAATACAGAATGGTTGCACAAACTTTAGAATGTGTAATATTTCATGTAAATATTTTACAGGAAAAATCTCACTGTGATGTATGCTGTTTTTGAGGTGTTGACACCACAGAAAAGACATGTAAAAATAAAACTAAATAATTCAGTGATTTTAGATTTCTTATACTACAGTACTAGAAATAATTTTGTTAAAAAACCAATGAAATTCTTTTGGAATTATTAGGGTAAACGGGAGATCTTTGAAATAACATTACAGAGTTTCATTGATACATTTTCCCTTCTAAACGATGTTTTCTTGAAATAAATCCTTTTTTAAAGAGTACTGATTTGAATGAAAATGTTTTGGTGGAAAGAATTTGTAGTGAGAACAGATAAATGTTGCAAAAATGGTGTAGAAAGTATAATCCCAGTATATCTTACTGTTTAGAGGAATTGTTTATTGTTGCATTTGTGGCGATCAGTAGAATAAAGTGACCTTTGCAGGTGAATACATCATCGTCTGATGATGACCCATTTTGGAGCTATGTTGGTGTCTCTGTTAGAAAAGAAAAACAAAATATATCTCATTCTGTGCTCTTTAGTTGTTCTTACTATTAAATGAATAATATCAATCAAACGAAAATAACCCACTTCTAGGAACGCCCTGTTCCTGCTGAATTCAGAGGGTGCAGAAAAAATGCTTTTTAGGAGGTCTTAAAGTATAATGAACTGATGGCATAAAGGATGGTTTTCACTCCTGTTGAAGTCGAGGGGAAATAGGGATCCCCGACCAGAACTGGAGTTTCAGTGTGACTCCAGCAGTGTGGCTGTGTGTGAGCCTACCCACAGCTCATTAAAGGATCAGGGCCTGGCTTAGGAAACTAAATCCTTATCTTAGCAATGTTATGTGCAGTACTTTAAATCAGGAGAACTTTGTTTCTTGGCTGATAAAACAAAGCTTGGATCCAGCTACCTAGGGTTTGATTCTGCATTTCTTGCACATCAAGGAATTTGGCTTTACAAGGAATTTTAAGCTTTGAAAGAAATCCTGGATTAAGCTCCTGAATGATTAAAATTTAAGTGCTGTCAGATTTCTACATATAAAGTAAAAATAAAATAAAAATTAACATTTAAAAAAATAATACCCACAGTCTCCAGGGCCTGAGGCAGGCTTGGAGCATTGTAATGGAAATTTCGGTCCCATGTGCCACAGTAACTGCAGCGCAGCAACTTTTTAAAATAGCCATAATGACGCTGTTGCTGATGGTGAAGGGAAAATATCACAAACCCTTTCTTTCCCTAACATGTCTAGTAAAACTCAAGAATGTGTAGCCAAGTCATATTTTGTTAATTTTATATGTGTTTGAAGATTGCTGATGGCTACTTGAAAAGAGAGAAAAAAGTGCTTTCTTTGGCATCTGACGCATTCTTACGGCAGACAAAAATTTTGGCAAACAAAAGAAATGACAACCCTTGCAGAATGGAATTGACACTCCAGTTTCCAACAGATTTTATTCATACAGTAAAATGTCTGTTTCTGGATCTTTAATTTTTAATTCTGGGTAGCATGATAGTGTTTTAAATGCAAGAGAATAATGTCTCCATTACCCAAATAATCTGAGGATTTGGTCTTGTTCTCTACATAGCAAGAACTGGTTTTGTGTAATTATTTTTCTCCCCTCAAAAAAGCAATATAATTTGCTGGGCAATTTTTTTAAAAAACCAATACATGAGAAAGTTTAAAGGTCAAACAGTGAGTGCTTTTTTGAGAGGCTGAGATAACTTTGGGCAATGATTCTTAGTGTAGATACATTTAAGAAAAAATACTTTTTAACGTCAATTTTCATTTGTAACATACTTAATAGCTTACATTTAAGCTATCTAAATCAAAGCAAACATTTTAATTTGATGTCAATTGCCATTGCATGTCAAAACCACACATAAAAAAAGCAGCAAACTTTCAAAAGGGCATAAAACATATAAAGTAGTGACATATGAATGATACCTTTTTATTTAGTCTTTTTAATTTGGTGGTATAAAAATTGCCTACATCAGTGCATTAAGTCAATCCAAACTCAAACTCTGAGAAAACAGTGAAATTGTGTCAGGTTCACAGAATAATAATAATAAAAAACTTGCAGTATTTATGATGTTGATGTCCTTATTGTAGGTTACAGAACAAACAAAGTCTTAAGTTACCTCTTCTGATTTTGATGGTGACAAAAGCAACCATTTCAGAAATATAGTGGTGTTAGAGCAATCAAAGAGACTGCTTTCTTGCCATAATGTTAGCATCATCTCAGCATGTGGCACCAGAAAGGTTCTCTTTCTGCAGCATACCACTAATCCCGCATTGTCTTTATTATCTTTATTTTCTGATGCTTGCCCATGCTGATCATTCACAAACTGAAGAGAAGGCACACTGAGGTCTTCGAATACTGATCAATTATATTAATATTAGGATACCCTACAAACTCTTTAGTATCCTATGAATTCCAGGTTGCAGTCAACCCACAATATATATATAGACGTATCCTAATATGAAATAAATATTTTACACTCATATCAGATGGGAAGAGGCAATGATTTATAGCCCTGCTGTAACAAGAAAATGTCATCTCTGGAATACATATTTATGGATATCTTTTTATAAAAGCTGTTTTTACATGTGCCCATCCCCCTTTTTGGATGTAAGAAAAATATGTGCCTGAAATATGTGTGTCTGTATTTCTTGGAGCCTATGAAAATGAATTGCAGATATAAACTAGAATGGTTGATTGGCACAAGCTCTCACTGGGATGCAGGCTTGGAATTTGTGTTTTAAATTAATTTTGGACAAGTGAGGACATAAACTCTGACCACAGCACATCTTTGTTACTGCAAAAGCTCCTGAACATTGAGAGTTTTCACTGTTTGCAAAGGCTTACCCTATAGACTTAGCTGTGAAAAATGTCTGTTATGAAATGCAGGATATAACCTGTAAGTAGTAGCAACTAAGTCTTTGGTAGTGAGTGGCTTCACAGAAATTGAATATGAAAAACGCTGTGAGTCCAATTACGTCATCTTTACATTGAGTGCTTTCTCATATTTCTGTTGAAGTCATTTCACATACCTCCCAAAATGACTCTTTCAAAATAATTACAAAATCATTTTCAACAGTGAATAAATGTGTAAAGGCTCACCAGTGATTTTAAGGTTGAAAAAAGGGGCCCTTTGTGTTAGATAATTTCATTGCTCTATGTTCACAAGTGATTAACTCCCCAATGAGATCTGATTGCTTTTTGTATTCAGACCGAAAAAAGACATGTAAAATGAGCAAAATGTTGTATTTTGAGCGCTGACTATGGGGCAAGTTTAACATATGCTTTTTGGGACATCACAATGATTTGTTACTAGCCATATTTGCTGCACATGTGCATCATGGTAGCCTGCCAAAATGCACACAATAGTTACATGATGGGTCACTGAAGAAATAGATTTCAAACAGAGTATCTAAATACTTAATTCGTATACAGATATGGGACCTCTTCTAAGACACTGTGGTCTATTAAGGAAATAATAATATACATTTTATTAGAAACACGTGCTGCCTAGAAACCCAGTTCCTTCTTCCCTTCATGTAAAGGGAAGCCTCGGACCTTAAGATGCTGGGTTAGAACCCAGTCCAAGTACATGGAAGGTGGAAAGACCCATAAAGGGAGAGAAAAGCTGTTTTCTCAGGTGGAAAATACGTAGACTTATCCTACAATGCAATGAGTGGACATGAATATAATGACCATCCTCTTGCCCTTTCCCAGTGCCTCTTATTTGTTGCCATTCAGGATGTAAACAGATGGAAATGTTTCAAATCATGCTGGGCCTGCCCTCCATGTGTGACCCCATTCACATCCCATCACTGCCCTTGTGTGTGGAACAAGACTGTTCTGTTTCTTCAGGACCTGGCACAGAAACAGGGCAGGATTGCTGTCTAACTGTGGATATTCTGGAGCTGTGTGGTCACAGCTGAAGGAAGCTACCAGCAAATCCACTGTAATAATAACATGGAAAATTACTCAGAGAGACTTTGTGCCAAGGTCACTGGTAAATAACTATTTCCCAAGTCAGCCACTCAATTAACATGGCATCAGAGGGTATAGCACGTACCACGTTAGCTATCAAGTCGCTCCTTCCTGGACGGACACCTCAAACGAAGCAATGACCCCGTCCTCCCCTCAGCAGGGCCAAGTGTGGCTCTTTTCGAGGGAGGTGTTTAGGGCATGGCATTGCTAATTCCCATGGAAATCATAGTTTTTGTGGAACTGTGGGATTGCTTGTGGACAGCCTTTAGAAATACACAGGGAGGCACTGGGCTGTCACAGACACTTATTGGTCTTCTGCACCTGGCATGGTAGGAAATGCAGCTGAAGGCTCAAACGCAAATGTGCGCCTGGACGGTGTCAGTGGCACTCAACGGATAGAGGGATTAATGTGTTCCTTTGGCTGTGTCCCAGCTACAAGGCTGCCCTAACTCTTTCAGGGTTGGGCAGTGACCATTATCAGCTGAGCAAATGTTGTCTCTGGGCTACACTGTCTTAGCTCTGCCACGGTTCATTTTTTAAATCAAGGTGTGGGGGTAGCTGGCTGCTGCCACGTGTTCCCGCTGCGTGTTTGCTGGCACGTGCTGTTAAACTCTCACACCCAGGCGTGGTCTGAATGGAGAAGTCTCCAAATGGGTACCGCACTGGCTGCTGGCTTTATGCCAGGGCTGGACCTGTTACTGCTCTCTGCATTTCTGCTGCAGGTTCTCCCCAACCAGGGCTATGACCTCAACCCTTCTGCTCCATTTTGTCTCCTTCGGGAGCACCAGTTCCACATCTCCAGCGATGACCGTGCAGCATCTCTGGCATCGTGGTTCCCTGAACTCCCACATAGTCCGTGCTAAAACCTGGGCTGGGAGATGAAATGCTCCGTGTTTTCTCCGTGTACAGGAACTGCTGCTGGAGATACTGGGTGTGACATGAAAGCACCCAGGCGCAATGAATCCCACCATTATGGCCTGACATGATATCTGTGTATGTGGTGGGTTTAAGAGCTGGACTTCCTTCTGGATTGAAATTTCTAAATTTTACATCTTTAAAGACTATTTACAAAGGTAATCTAATGGAGTTGGAGGGTGGTTTTTTTTTGGGTTTGAGTTTTTTAGTTTGTTTTGTTTTTTGAGAAAAAAAAAAGGAAAAATACTTCATCTGAATTTATGGGACAGAACATAATGTTCCTGACTATTAATTCTTAACTGAATATGTCAAAAATGAAAACAATTATGGTAAGGTTGCATAACCCCTTCAAATGTTAGGTATTTGTAATTGTTTTGCAGGCTATCAGTAAAAAGCAGCAAAGAATATCTGCATTTAATATAATAAATTATAAATACAAAATCCAGTTTGAAGTTTAAAAAATAACTATTTAAAATGTGATTAGATGTAAAAAGGAAAGGCTATTATATTTGTCATAATAACTGTGTCTTTGATATATATGTTAATAGCAAGACTGTTGACACTGGAGAGATTGAAATTAATACTTGTCTATTAGTCCAAGGGCAGAAGTTGTTGCCTCAAACCATAATAATTGATTCACTAGTGCATTTGTCTAATGGCCCTGCATTATTCTGTAGTGTGCCAGAATGGATGGAGCACTCACAGCCTACCTGTGTTTTGGTGTACATTGTCATCCTGATTGTATTTACAACAATGTAAAATAGGAACAACCATGAAAGTCAGTTGGTAGCATTTGAATAAAATGGGTAAAGATCAGAATCAGCTTTGTGGGGCTTCATGGGATTTAGAAAAGAGACTGTTAGCCATGAGAGAAGCTTTTCTCACCCCTGAAATACCTTTTTGAATATTTTTAATATCTCTTATTTCAAAAATACTGATTTTGGGAGTGAAGAAGAAGAGTTAGCAGGGTGAATCTCCAGGAAATTCCAAGTGATTTGGTGGGGAAAATTTCATTAGGACTACTCAATCTTTATTATCTAGCGATATTAAAGATAATTGTATTTAACATGGATATTTTTATTTGCTGCACTAGCATATTGAGTTCATTGATACCCAGATGCTAGTAGTGGGCATAAAAATAAATGTTTTGGCTAGTGAGGGGAATAAGTTTAAGTTTGAAAGGACTTTATAGATAATAATTAACTACCTCAGAGTTTCAAATATATGTGTGGTTCACTTTGGAGGGAAAGAAATGCATTTGGAGTAACATGGCTATTTCAGTGTTGACAATGACTTTTACTATTTAGAAGATAAACAGTAAATTTAATTTGCATAATTAAGTTAATCTTTTTAGATTTTAATGTAGTGTATCACGAGTTCCCAGGCTTGTAAATGAGGTTTTACTAGTGAAACTCTTATTAGTAGGACATATACCATTTCCCCCTAGCATCAGCACAGAGTGCAGATCTCATAGGTTCCTTTGTTTCAGGTCACCAGAATGTTACTGTTTTTTCTTCTCTTGAGGGTTGCTTTAAAAATTGTAATAAAAAATACAACTTCTGTGTAACGGTTGAAAGTCTATCGCTTTGCAGGAAAAAAATTGTACTTCTAAGGGCCTTCTGCCATAAGGACTCTCTTGTAAAGATGCCTGCCTTTAAAATGCAACTTTTTTGTTGGATGAACAGCCTAATGTTCCATGCATTGTACTAGTAGTAGCATTTTATGCAACATTGAAAGACTCAATTAATTTGCATAATTCCATGAGTATTACCATGACTTTAAGGTAGGTTAGCTTGCTCAGGAGTCTTGCCTGCCCAATATGTATGTTTGCCATTTTGACAAATTAATCATTTCTGAAAACAATTAATTATACTTATGACAAACTGAACCTTATACCCATGGGTCTTAAATTTTTATAGCAGAAATCTAATATTAATGTGTATAAGATCAGTGATTTAGTGAGTACCTTAACAGTCAACAATGCCTAAGGCTGAACAAAATTAATATTTTGTTTCCCATCTGGAGACTTCAGTAAAATTAATGAGGAAGGGTGCTTTTTGTAATACATAATAGAAATAAATTTACAATATTTAACCCGGGGATTCTACTGACATCAGCATTTAGATATTTGGTCTGTTTCCCAGTCTGGTGGATGAGCCATGCAAATATCAAAGCAGGTAATCCTGGCTGCATAGGAGACTTATATTTGTGCTTTTACTGGCAAAGGTAGACAACCAGATTAATTTTCTTGTATGATGAAGTTCCTAATCTTAGAACAGAACATTTGTTTCTGCTAAGGTACTATTTGGATACAAAACAAAAACCTTTCTAAAAATAAGAAAAAAGGGCAAAACCTAGAAATTAAGTGCTGGATACAAAATAAAACCTGGTGGTGAAAAATGAACAATAAGTCATCAACATGCAGAATTTTATATATATATATATGTAAAAAGTGGCTGTGATCACTAAACTACAAGACAAAATTCTTGTCTATAAAATGCTCTGGAAAATGACTCACTAGTCTGCAAAAGAAACAATCAAATTTGAAGCATAAAACGTGACTATTTAGAAGCATCTAAATGCAGCAGTAGTGCTTCAATAGTTGCAAATTTTTTTCTACCAGTAAACTCTGCACCTCTCACCACTCTGACCTTGGTGCACCCATCATCACCAAAATGAACCAGAACAGCAAGAACACTTGCATTCATCCCTTCCTGTGCTGTTTATTTTGGGATTATTAGTTATGTTTTTCAATGACTTCATGTTTTTCAAAAGCAGTTTTTACTAAAGGCAGTGGCAAACATCCAGCTGAGTTCCTGGGTACAAGCTCATACCCCTGTATCTGAACATCTGTTTGAGGTCTGAACAGAATGGTTTTCCTCCCCCTTAAATATTTCATAGCTAAAATATCATCCACCAATTCCTGTGAATTTTTGGTAATACATCTGAAACACATTGCAAACCAGGTTGTAGTTGCTAAAAATACATGTGTAATAAATAGTTGATCTTCAAAAATAAAAGGGAGATAAGATATTACCCGTGTGGTATGTATATATACTCTTTGATTAGGTTTCCTTTTTAGGAGGAATGACAGATGAAATGTAAAAATAGCATGAAACAGCTACACAGGGCAATTCAATTGTTACTTAGATGGGAACAAACAACCAAATGTTGTGATGTGAGGTTTCCTGCAATTAATTTTAACACTTTAAATATCTCCTGTCTCTAATAAAAGAGAAGTTCTGGAAAAGAAGAGATATCGCGTGCCATCTACTGAACTTTATGATAAACCCCAGTGTTTATCAGTGCTAACAGCTCAACAATGGTGGTATTAGAAATAAGACTTAATAAAAAGGATTATGTGCCTAAATAATCTTACTTAATTGTGTAATAGGTCTGATATAAGGTGTGGATATATCAATACACTAATCTATGCGTGTGTGGGACTGAGAGTGAGACAGTATAATATGGTATACTTTAGAGTTTAAAATTACAAGTTAATACAAACTTGTAATTTTCCCAGTAATTAGCAGGTTTTTGGACCAAAAGAAAAGCACTGACAAAAAATACCAGTCAGATAAATAAATCTAATGTTTTGTGATGGGGAAAAAGTGGTTTTGAAGTCCCTATAAAAACAAGGCACTCAGTGCATCACATTTTGTATAAATCTGCATTATTAATTCGCAGTAAAATAGATCCAGTTGGAGTACTTGTTTTTTTTGCATTAAATTGGTCCTTTGATGTTCTTTAATGCTTCAATTGAGCCTCTAATTTTTCAGAGCACAAATGCACCAGCAGCTGTTGAAAATATCAGTTTTGCAGTAGCGTTGCTGGCCAATAAAATCCCAACAAGCCATCTTCCTATCTGGCTGAACAAAATAGCACTGAAAAAGTAGTCATCTCTTTGAAGTATCACTCCAATTATAGGTTTTAACCCCACAGGTCACAGTTTGATTATTTACACAATGCTAGTGTAATTCTGTCTCAATTCTAGGCTTTCTGTACTTCCAAAGCATTCGGCAGCTCCAGTGGAGGAAATTTCAGACGGCTGCTATGATGGCATTGACCTGTGTTTGATAGGGTTAGACAGCATTTGGCTGATCACTGTATGTTTTGTGCATTATTTAACTTTCTATAACATTATTTAATGGTGAAAAAAAGGATATCAGGTTTACGTTTCAGCTGTCTTTTGAAATCCATTTTAATACATTTCTTCCATAATACTGTGTTTATCATATGTAATGTAAGCACATGGTCTGTTAGTAAAAAGTGCATTATTTGACAAAAAAAAAAAAGAAAAAGGAAAAAAAGACTTGCTAACCTTGCATTGTAAGTTTAGTCACGTGTCTCTATGCTGGGGTTAAATGCCAGTGTTGATGCTTGACAGTAAAAATGGGCAAATCCACCATGCTGGTTAAATTGTCTAATTTTATTACATTAGAGATTTCTTGGCAAATGCATCTGCCAGCAGGAAATA